>CABFOQ010052463.1:104511-160992 GCA_900660455.1 Gephyroberyx darwinii
CACACACACACACACACACACACACACACACACACACACACAATTGTAGCAAAGGAGTCTGTGTTTGTTTTCAATACCAAATCAGGTTTAGGCAGAGCTGTCAGATTTTGTGAATGTGCTCGTGACATACAGTTCTGTCTTTTCAGGTTTGGTTGGAACCGATAAAACCTGTTGTGAAACAAGTGAGAAGTAAGTTTGCTCAAATATCAACTCAACCACCACCAAATGAAAGTGTGAAAGTGGGCTGATTATCTCTGTCTATGTATTTCAGGACCAACAAATACACTATTTAGACTGTCGGTGAAGTTCTTTCCTCCAGACCCTGGTCAGCTACAGGAGGAGTTCACAAGGTCAGTGCCTGTAATTTCCTATTGGATATTACAGTTATCTCATGTCTGTGTAGTAGAGCTTTGTAAACTAAAGTGAATTCTTTCAAGAGCTTGCAAATCTGTTTTTCAGGGCAATGTTTTTTGCAGTATCTTACTAAAAAAAATGTTAATGCTCAGTTGCTGTCAACGAAGAAATGATCACGTTTCAGCATTTGGTTGTCATTAGTGTTGCACAGGGAATTGTGCAATGAGTTTTCTTTTTGATTCTTGCTGTTTTAAAAGCATTGAATGTAAATGGCTCTTATACATATGTCTATAATAAAGAACCCACATTAATCATATTACAAATGAAACACAAGTTTACTGATATAGTAATTAAACTGTTATGTCTGTGGGCAATTTGACGTAAATGTTACATTTATCACAGGAAATTATGACCCTTTTTTCATAAATATGCTTCAAATAATCCCTGATAAGCTTGGCTTGTGCTTATTTATTCCTCGTGAATATGAACAGATGGACACTAAGCGCCTTTTCACTTTTTCAGGTACTTGTTTTCCCTGCAGATGAAAAGAGACCTGATGGAGGGCAGGTTGACCTGCACAGAGAATACTGCAGCCCTGCTTGCTTCTCATCTCGTCCAGTGTATGTTTAGGCCTGTCTTTTCACCACAATAGTTAATTGTCTATAAAAGGCGTGCATAGTGTTATTTAACCCGTTATACACTATCTTGTTTATATACACTCAAAATTAAAGGAAATAATCCCTTGTTTACTTACTTATTTGTTTAACTTGTATGAAGAGTAACAAATGTTGCCCTCTTCCTCCATAAACCACAGCGGAGATTGGTGACTATGATGATGTAGCAGACAGAGACTTCCTGAGGATAAACAAGCTGTTGCCCTACCAAGAGAGGGTGCAGGAGAGGATCTTGGAGTTCCACCGCAGGCACCTGTAAGTTGTTGCCTGTCCTCTTTTAGTTTCTGTGAGTGAGGGCTGTTCTGTACTTAACATGCTAAGTAAGGCTGTACATTGGTTTATCAGTCTCTTTGCCTTACCTGGCTGTGCCCTGAGTCTCTCAGTGAGCTCTGTTCAGCAACAGCACCAGCAATTTTAATTGGTGAAAAATAATAAAAATGAAGTTGATGAAGATCACACATGCACATACACAAATTCAACATATGCTGAGCACAAATATACCCACTTTGACTGACTATAGTCTTTGCACTTTGTAGATTAATGCAAGGCATCAAATGACATGATAAATGCATGCATACCTCTTCACCTGTTGAGACCTGATAGGTACAGGAACCCTAAACCCTATTGTTTCTGCCTTAAAGCAATATGGAGTTTAGAGACTTTAAGTCTCAGTGCAACTAAATTTGATGACTAGGTTTCAAATCTCCCCCACTACTCAGGCAAGAAAAACAATCAGCCAGATGGTGGCGCACTAACAAGCAACTTAACATATAACTCCTGAACTGTATAGCCTAGAATCATTGTTTTCTTCAGATTCCTTTACTCAACATGAAACCATCACACATACTGGTTTCATTTCTGCCTTGACAGTTTTGCAAAACCTCTTGTGTTACTATTTATTCCACAAAGTTGAACCAATCTCCACGCAATTTTGCAAACAGTATATTTGGACTTCCCAGATTATGGCTATTACACAGACTCCGAAGTGTTTGACTGTGACACACAAACAAAGTTGACAGCAAACATATGCAGGCAGTGAGGCTTAAAGCTTGAGCAACCAAACTTCACATAATGTTTGTCCAAAGTGTGTTGGACCCCACATAGCCCCACCATCAGGCCAATCATGCAATAACAATTTTTTTTTTATTACTCCTGCAAAGATGATTCAATCTCACTTCAATGGTTGAAGGAACCAATTTGTTTTTTGGCAGTAGAGCGGAACCACACCTGCAACTTTCCTGTCCGATCAAAGTTGGAAGCTTTCGAATCGCATATGCAGAGTGAAAAACACAAAACGACAAAACACAAATACTACTGTTTGGGTTTTTTGCATTCATTTTTGTCGCAAAATAAGTCTTAAATTGAATTCTTAGTGGCATTAAAAAGGTCTTAAAAAGTCTTAACTTTAACTTGCTGAAACCTGCAGAAACCCTATACTGGTCATGTGGCTACTGGCTATGTTTGTTATTGTCTTTTCTGAGACCTTTTGTAAAAGGAACACACCAAGCCCCTCAGTAACCTCTTCAAGTATCTGTTTGCGTTTTTAGAGAGAGCACCATGGTTTAATCGCACTGAATTTTCCACAGAATGTTAGATGAGCCATGAATTTGATACCTTTACTACACATTTCTGCTTTTGAACTTTAAAATTTTTAAATGATACCACACAACGGCAACACATGAAACACAAGACTTTCAGAATTTCTGAGCAGTTTCAGATGGCCTGTGCCCTTATATGCACCTGTATGTGGTTTACACACAAATGTTTAGTGTGTCAAGAGATAACGCTAACCAACCATACTGGAGTTTGCACCTTTCAGAGTCTGCTTTTAACAAAACCATTGACTGCGTTTCTGCACAACCAGCTTCCCTGTTCACACGACACTGTCCTATGGGCAATCGTGGCTCTCTCAACCTGATGTATTAGGCAGCTCTAAGATTGGGCCTCTGTTAATCTCTTCCCTTGGTTGTCAGCGTGGAAGCACAGGGCTGCTAGTACCCTGGCCTAATCCCTTGCTTTGGCCTGTCTATTAGCCATAAGGCTAGTAGGGCAGGGGAGGGCCCTAAGGAGATTTCACTGCTTAACGGATGAACAAAATTAGAATGTGGTGATGATTGGATGGATATGTCCTTCCGAACATATTGTTAGGTTGTAATCACATGGTTTGAAATGATGCCTGTCAAATCCTCGAAGTTTAAAGGGATTTAAGGTCAGAGTGTCTGATGACTGCATATACTCTGCATATAGCCATGATATGATTTTTCCTGTGTTTTAAAGTATATGTCCTACTTCAGAGGGGGAATACATCCCAAAAGCCCACAGCACCCTGTCCAAAACTTGCCAATTCAATGATACTTTGATGATAACCTTTAAGTTAACATTCTAGAAGTCAAGATGTATAGTTTCAATCCCCCAACTTCTCAGGATCGAAGGCAATTTACTCACTAGTTTGTTGTTCTTCTGAATTGTCACAACATAACATAGAAAAATAACATATTTTTCATTTTTTTTGGTGTCTACATCTACATACAACAAAATGTTACGCCAATTTTCTGTGATGATTAATTGTACATTGTACTACATGGTTCAGCCTGGAGCATTCAGCTAGGATAAGAACAAAGTAATTCAAGAAAATATTAGTGTTCATGTGTTGGTCACATTGTCTACCGCAGGGGCCAGACTCCAGCTGAGTCAGATTTCCAAGTCCTCGAGATTGCCCGTAAACTGGAGATGTATGGAGTCCGCTTCCACCCAGCAGCTGACCGGGAAGGCACAAAGATCAATCTGGCTGTTGCTCATATGGGCCTTCAGGTTTTCCAGGTGACTGCTACACTCATGCCTATTGTCTGCTGTCAATATAAGCTTCAGTCCCTAAAACCTTGCTAAACTTTGCCACTTTCTTTTTAATATTTCTATTTCTCCTAGGGTAACACAAAAATAAATACCTTCAATTGGTCCAAGATTCGCAAACTGAGCTTCAAGAGAAAACGGTTCCTGATCAAGCTCCACCCAGAGGTTCATGTATGTATTTATGAAGAGATTAATTTCCTCCTTCAAAATTAAAAGGACTGAATTTCCATGGGTTTGATTTGCTTGAGATATCTGTCTGTTACTTTACCTATATCTCTCATATTCCACTTTGATGGACACCAATTAACTGTATGATTCCATTCTTTCTTTTCTTTTGGATCTTTGTTTTTAGGGCCCCCATCAAGATACTCTTGAGTTTATGATGGCCAGTAGAGACCAGTGTAAGATCTTTTGGAAGAACTGTGTGGAACACCACTCTTTCTTCCGCCTTTTTGACCAACCCCAACCCAAGTCCAAAGCTATTCTCTTCACTAGAGGCTCCTCATTCAGATACAGGTATTAAATATAGTATTGATGTAATATGCAAAGGCATGTTTGGCTACCTTACATGTCATCTTTAATGCCAGTCACACCAATATTAAAGGCACCTTATGGTGCAAAGCCTCTACCTAAATGATATCTCTTCAAAGACACTGCTTCTGCAGTGTTTTGTGATATAGTGTTTTGACTTGAAACTTTGTCTGTCAGTGGGAGGACCCAGAAGCAACTAGTGGAGTATGTCAGGGACAGTGGAGCAAAGAGGACACCATACCAGAGGTGTGTATTTCTGTGTATATGAGAGATATGAAGTTGTTTGCCTTCATAATTCTTTCCATGCATTGACAAGGAAATATAAGCCCTTTATCTTAGTATGTCTGACCTGGAATTCTTTCTCATTCAGGAGGAACAGTAAAATTCGAATGTCTGCTCGCTCCCTGGCCACAGATGTGCCAAAACAGGTCAGTGGAGCTATGAGGTTGATGCATTTTTGTGACAGGTGAAGCTGAAATTTATTATAATGGAAAAACTGATGGAACTGTCCTCTTCGTATTACTTTCCATGTTCTCTCCCTCCCTAACTCCCCGTTTTTTCTCCTGTCTTTGTTGCATTGTTTCAGAGCTTGTCGTTCAATGACAGTCTCAGGGCCGCAGGCTCCCCTTCCTCTGCTACTGTGTCCTTCCACTCAGCGCACATCTCTAGCTCTCTGCCACGCAAGGAACTGCAACCTCAACCCCAGCCCTTGCACCTACTGAGCCAATCTTCAGCGCCTTCCCAGCAGCAGCAGCTTCAGTCCCCTCCGCAAGCTACCAGGCCCCCCAGTCCTCCGAAGGAAGAACCTGTCAAGGCCGCTTCCCCGTCTCACTACGTTTTTCAAGGTGCCCCTAGCAATCAGGCAGCAGGAGACTGCAGCCCCTTGTTTGTGTGTGTAGAGAGTAGCACTTCTTATTCACAGCCCTCCCAAAATGGCAATGAGTATAGTGAGCATGGTGGCAGAAGGGGAACTGGGTGCTCGGTGGGAGGGAAGAGGAAGGGGGTTCTTACACCTGAGGCTTTCGAGGCGGAGCTCTTGCGTGCAAAACAGAATCCTATGTTCTCAATGGCCAGTCCACAGCTGCAGGTCACTGAGGAGTTCATAGATGATGATCCAACTGAAATTTCATTTTACGGTGGGGGGGCTGAGGCCTACTCTTTTGGGCTTGAAGATAAAGTAGATCAGTTTGAATATGTCGTGGACGCTGACAGCAAAAACAGGATGTATAGCTTGGGCCTTGAGGACCTGAATGGGAATACCAATCCCTTCTCTGATAGCATCGTTGGTCGTTCAGAGACTAGCTCATTGATTAATAACCGCTCTGAGTGCAGCTCCCTGGACAACCTGGGGCTCAGCTCTGCAGGCGAGTCCCTGTCGGTGGGCTATGGAGGCCCTGACTCCTCCTCTCTTCGCCTGCCAGGGTCAGACAACCCTTCAGAGGCCAGCTCAATGGTTAACTTCCCAGCGTACTCTGTGCGCTCTGAGACCAGCTCTGCTGTGCAGTTCAGTGACTTGGTGGAACAGCTTGAGCAGCTCAGCTACCCACCCACAGCCACTGAGGACTCTGCAAACGGCAGCTCGGATTCAGACTCCAACTGGGGCTCTGACAGCGGCCTTCCCCCTGAGCAGAACCTCTTTTACAGTAATCCCCTGACTGGGGGCAGTGGAATAGAGGGCTTTCTCCTTCAGTGCCACAACCTTCAGGCCCTCACCCTCGCAGACCCTCCTGGATCCCCTCATATTAAAATGTAAAACCCATGTCCATACAGCACTTGAAGCTCCAGTCTGGATTTTTATAGTATCATAATCATGGCTATATCTGAATAGATTTGGAAAGGCTAGGAGTTGAAAATTAAAACAACCGTTTCACAATTTCAACATCCCATTGTTACACAAAATACAGGTGTAGTTCAGTATTAAGTATTAATATATACTTGCCTTTAACAACGCTTTTAACAGTTACCATTTTTGTTTTAGCCATCACATACCAGGTACAAACAAAGGTGGTCGCACACTGTCCAACTATTTGTTAGGTTGATGAATTGACTGCTGGTGTCCAGCCACTTTTTGTATTTACCTAGTGTTCATTTCCACCAGCCTGCACTCCATCAATGCCGGTGTGCTTCCTCGCACACTTGCTAACAATCACATGCTGTCAGTCCTTAAATCAAGAGGTCGAGGAGTTGGGGGGGGAAAAATGTCTGCTGTTCTGTGTTTTGGTTTTCTGCAGCAGGGCTATCCTTTTTGTTGAAGTTAAGATTAATGAGTTGACCTGGTGTCCCTATTACCCCTGCCATAGTCAGGTTGCGTTGCTTTTATATGACTCCCATATTTTTGTGATCCTTGGCTTGTTCAGTCTTCGCCTTAATTTTTCTTAATGATTCTTGAATGACAAACGACTTTCATTTTCTTTTTAATTGCCTTGTCTACAGAATGTAGATAATGCATGCTATGTGTTTAGGATATGGTTGTTATCCCTCAAGCACTTCAGAAAGTCTAAGTTGGGTTGTTCTAAGTTGTTCTTTTTAATTTCAGAAGCTATATATTTTTTAAACACTTGTTTTAACTTTAAAACACTAATTGATTGATTGAGTCCCTCTTGAGACAGTGCTGTCTCATTGTAGTGCCTTGGCATCCAGCATATCTCTCTCTGAAGGATATAACTTTAGTGTTGTCTATCTGGTATTTTGAAGAATGTGATATTTTAGGGATGTCAAGTTTTAGATTTTATTACCTACCCACTGATGTCTGAATAACCAATCATCCTTAGTTCAACACGGGATGTCAGAAGAAGATTGTGCTGCATTCACTTTCTTTTCATCTGACCGCCTAACAAAATAGTTTTGAAGTAATTTAATGAAACTCAAAGATATGGATAAGAAAAGGAATTTGAATTGGGAGTGAGTAAATGTAGGGTTGTTGGGGTTTTTTTGGAGGATGATTTCTCCCCTTACATTCATTATAATATGACACCAAGCTAGTTTGTAGGTCTAAAGGAATGTGATAGCCACATTTAAACAGCACTTAGACACTTAATAATAATAATAATAATAATAATAATAATAATAATAATAATATAGCTCTTACATCTCCCTTCTGAACCATCTTATCTTATGCAGTTTAAACTTTTGACTATAACTAGTAATCATTGATCTGTGAAATGTGTGAGATGGTTGTGAATTAGTTGATTATTCTAACTACTGTAATCTCAGGGTAAAAATGAAATTGATACTTGTTTAGTGTGACCTACGGGCCTTATTAAATACTTAAAATTTACAAATAAGATGCCCATTGAGTCGCTATCAATTTGCAGTTTTGTACCTTGGTGACATCTACTGGTTGCAGTACTAGTCAGCAAAATACACATCAAACTAGCACATAGTACATGATGGGTGTCAGAGGTTAACATGCATTTTATAATATTAAGTTAATGATGTTTTTAAAAGATTTCACTTAAACGGACATAAACCCATATTTTGTTCAAAATGGAATTCAGCTAAAGAATGTAAGCAGTGTACTTCTGAGCCAATATGTATACTGTTAACACCACTTCCAAAAAATGAATGTATCGTGTAAAACATGTACCAAGTCTCTCTCTACTTCCTAAAATAGCTAACATTAGTAAACTGAGTATGATAGTGATAGTATGACTTTCAGAAATATTAAAATTTAGTATGCAGAGCATTTAGAAATGTCACTATTCAACATTTGAAACCTTTAATGTTTTTAAGGAAACATTAAAGGAACCCTTTAGGAAATAGATAAAGCTTTTATTGCACCAGCAACGTAGTTTTAGAGTGATATTGCTCTGTCTCTGTTCTGGCGTATGTTCTTGGTTTTGGCTTTAGCTATCATCAGGATGCCAAGAAGATAGTATTCTGTTTTATTGGAAGGCAGCAGGGGTCTTTTGCACATTTCTTGCCACTTTTATTTTAGCTGGAATTCTTTGAAATTGTTGGTTTACAGTCTTGTGATTGCAAACTATTTTCATTTATCAAGCATGGTCAGCCAGTAACACATTACTGTGGATAGCTTTTTTTAGGCCGACCACCAGGCCTCGGATATGTCTGAGGTATGCTTGTATGGGTACATCAGGTCTTTCTTGAAAGGGTTTCACTATGTGACACACAAAGCTAATCTAGTGCTGGAATATAAATAATAAGTAGCTGTTCTTTACTGCATTGATGTCATTTCCTCCTCAATACAGTCTTAATTTACCAAGTCACATTTTAATTTCCTTTCATTGGAACCCACTTTCATCTGCCTGAAGGCAGATTTTGCTTGGCTTTCTGCAAAGTTTTCTTTCGGCTTCTGTACACAGAATCTTATTTGTCTACATCATAGAGTCAGCACTTGTACTGCAGTGCCCTAAAGCACTTTCACTCTTTCAATATGCTTTTAATGCATATCTCAGGTGCATGTTCCTATTTACCTTTCGATAGCGTTATGTTTTCTTTGAACATCTATGTTGGGAAGGGGCTATCTGAATTAAGATTTGTTTTTTCTCTCCAGTAATCAAGAGAACCTTATTGATAAAAGCTATATCGTCAAAGCCTGTTCTCATTGTCATTTTGAAGGATGGCAGATCTGCAGTTTACCCTAAAAAAACAACAATCCCTACAATGTGTGGACAATTGCTCCTGTGTCACCTTGGGGGGTGTGGGAGGCTATTTTGTGTCAAATACCATGGGGGGGTGTGGAAAGTTATTTTGTCTCAAATATCTTCAGTACTTAGTAAAGAGTATAGAACTGACTGATCGTGTATAGAGTCTCTTGATGATGACTTTTGTTTTGATGAGCCTTTAATCCTTTTCTGAAATTTAATACTTCCCACATCTCCACTAAACATTTAATGATGGGCTGACAGATATAACCAGCTAAGATAACTGCACTTAGGCATCAAGTAATCAATACTTACTCCTGATGAACATGTATAATTACTAATAATAAACAAATTGTACTTATGTTTGTATGTTTTACTCTCAAGAATAAAGTAATCACTTTTGGGTACCTTGAATGTCAGACTTAAAATTCTTTTAAGACAACAGACTGAAATCAAATAAACAATGGTGTGCAAATTATCTTGACGGGTTCCTCAGTAGAAAACTGGTGTTGGACATTTGTAAATTTACCGATCTATTCTTTTCTTAAGGGCCAAGATTGAAATCATATTTAAGGTAGCATGTGCTACCTAGAAAGACAAGTTTGTTCAAATTTACTTAGCTTACTTTCGTCTTTCAACACAAATCCTAGAGCAGAGTTGGAGACGTGGAATGTGAGAGGAGAGCGACTCCCTCCAGGTTCTGTGTTATACTCACATGTTTCCAAAGTGCAAGCATCAAGTGTCTTGCTCTTGACATGGCATTGGTGTGCTGCTTTAACCCCATCGTTTTCCTAATGGCTTGATAAACTGTAACTAAATTAATCTCAGTGGGACTGACTTGTAATCCCTTTCCACAGATAAAACACTTTAACAAATATTTTGTTTGTCGTTTAGATTGGAAGTATATTAACTTTGATTTTGCGACTTAGGGCACATGCATGAGCAGCATTCTTGCATTTTTGTATCCAATTTGTATTCACTTTGGATCATTTTTGCTGAACAGTGTGTTTCAGTGTATGCTTTTGCAGTCCTGAAGTTGATTATCCTTTTCAATTTAGTGTTCAATTAAGTGCTCTTCAATGTGACAAAATGAAACCTTCAGAGTCTGACAGTAAATCAATATATGCACTCTTATTCCAGGAAACAGGTCTGACTGTTGGGGGTTGGGTAGTTCTCCTCACACACTAGATTCCTCAACCTAATTCCAGCTGAGTGTGTGCTCCCTGTTTGGACAGGCTCTGTGCCAAGTCGTTCCACAGCAATCCCCATTCCCCCTCTGTGGAGACTGATGTCCATTCTCTCCCCACTTGTGTCATCCCCCATGGGGCACTTCAGATAAACTGTAAACGACTGCTTGCCTCACAGAGAGACTACATTCCTGATAAGTGTCTACTTGGGCAATTATTTCCGGGTCGAAGAGTGACTTTCTTTCTCTTGGTCCACCCCCCACCTCCCCCCTTTTTCCACTTTTTTTTTTTCCTTGCGAGAAATGGAAGAACCGCTGTGGTGACCCATGACTCAGTAAAGAGTACAGCCTAGCATTTCATCTGTTGTACTTCTCCCAATTTTCTTGAATAGCAAAGCTCACAGCCAGAACAAAAGCACCAAAGTCAGTTCTCTGTAATGTAATCAGGCCCGTGTAAGAGTTGGCAATAAATCATTCAGCATCGTTCTAGAGGGCTATCGCTCTGAAAACAATAGCGGGGAAAAATGTGGGAACCATTACTTGCCTTGGTCTGCCCTGCCGTCTTCTCTTTCATGCCTGGCCAACGTGTGTGAGGGCATGAAAAATTTGTTTGATGAACCATTACACTTGTTTCTGTTGAAATACACAGGACATTAGCAAAGCAAGCCAATTCTGTCAGAGGAGATAAGATATGAACTGTGGAAAACATTTTAGGCAAAGATGAGTGTTGTTTTAATAGGGCTGAGACAAATGCATCCCTCAGACAGGTCTCCAGATTCCAATTTATTTTAAACAACTAGACAGTAGACATTAGTAGATTCTTGTATTAGTTTTATTAGTTGGGTTCATACCTCCATGCTCCCTTCTGTCTGATATACTCCACATTTTGTAGAGGGTATTGTTGTCGACTGTATGCTCCACCTATTTCAAAAGATCAAGTTTTGCCTGTTTTAGTAGGGTCCCTCCCTGGGGATTAAGAAGAAATGTAGAAAGCAATTATTTTTGTTTTTCACTTTCCCAGCCCTTATACTACAATTGCATTTTAGGGTGTAGATTAAAACGCTAACTACTGATAGAATTTCTCTTTTGTGTTTCATTTCTTGTTTCCCCAGGTGTAATGCTCTTATTTCTTCCACAGGTTCAGTCATGGACAGCCCCCAGCTCTCACCATTCAACTCTAAGAGTCCACTCTGCCTCTCGCCCTCCTTCCAGATGTCTACTCTCAGCCTTCCCGGCCAAGCCCCTTCACCCCTGCAAAGCCCCATCCTGAGTGAGGTGGGCAGCAATGCCAGGCTAGAGGAGGAGGAGGAGGGCAGGAGGAAGGTACACTGCTTATATGCCACCCTTCCACCCCCTACCTCACAACCATTTTAAGTTTTAAGTCTAGACCCATAAGAATCACCTACCTTGTGATTCACTATTGGCTGCCGGATTTACGTCATAATTATAAAATTGAGGGAAAATTAATTTCCTTTGCCACTGTAATGTAGAAAGATTGGAATTTCCTGATTATACGTTTGCTTGGGAACTCTCTGGCTTTGACACTAAAAGCCCTCTTCTCCCTTAGAGATATCCCACTGACAAGGCCTACTTCATTGCCAAAGAGATTCTGACCACAGAGCGAACATACCTGAAAGACCTTGAGGTCATCACTGTGGTGAGCAGTACATTTCGTCCATGATCACGTTTACATTCCAGTCCATTTGTTGCAAGAATATATATCAATACTGTTTGTTTCTCTGCCACTCTCAGTGGTTTCGTAGTGCTGTGATCAAAGAAAACGCCATGCCAGAAGGCCTGATGACTCTGCTCTTCTCCAACATCGACCCCATCTATGAGTTCCACCGAGGCTTCCTCAAGGAGATAGACCAGAGGCTGGCTCTCTGGTAGGTGCTTCTTCACTATTTCTGTGCATGACAAACTATAGCAAAGCCACTGATGAGATGGCAATATAGACTACATCTGCAAAAATGTTTGTTTCCCCAGGGAGGGGCGCTCTAATGCTCATGTCAAAGGGGACTACCAAAGGATCGGGGATGTAATGCTAAGGAACATGTGTGCTCTGAAGGTGAGACTTGTATTGGTCAATAGAAAACTTCCTAACTAACATCAGCTCTCCTTTACATATTTGGCTATACAGACAGGATGTAAAGTAGACAAGTGAAATGTCTTGAACTGTGTACTATGTGCTTGTTGACTATTCACCAGCAATTCACCAGCTACCTACAAAAGCATGATGAGGTGTTAACAGAGCTGGAGAAAGCCACCAAGAGGCTAAAGAAGCTGGAGACAGTCTACAAAGAGTTCGAGCTGCAGAAGGTCTGCTATTTGCCCCTTAATACATTCCTGCTCAAGCCCATCCAGCGCCTCATGCACTACAAGCTCATCCTGGAGAGACTGTGCAAGCATTATCCCCCTGCCCATCGTGATCATGACGACTGCAAAGGTGAGACTCTACATTTAATTCACCAGTAGAGCAGCTAAGTCTCAAGTTCCATGTTTAATCGGCTGTGTCACTTTAGTCAACGCTGTAGCCATGTGGTCATAAAACAATGCTGTAACTATTTTGGGTGCTAATAATTTATGTTTCCATACAGAGGCCCTGAAGGAGGTGGCTGAGATAGCCACTCAGCTCCAGAGTAGTCTCATTCGACTGGAGAATTTCCAGAAACTGACCGAGCTGCAGAGAGACCTGATTGGTATAGAGAACTTAACAGCACCAGGCAGGGTGAGTGCAATGACCTCGAGCAAGAGGTAGGGGGCACTGAGAAATAGGGTAGAAATGTAACGTACCTAATCAAAATTCTGTTTTCAGGAGTTCATACGAGAAGGCTGTCTGTACAAGCTCACCAAAAAAGGGCTACAGCAAAGGATGTTTTTCCTGGTGAGTAGAAAAGTGTTCTTCGTGCTCAAGCTGGAATAAAAGCCGGAACAAATTAAATTCATGTTTTTTGAATAATTGTGCTTCTTAATATCTCTGTTAAGAAATATTTTCTTTTCAGTTCTCAGACATGCTCCTCTACACGAGCAAAGGTGTTACAGCGACCAATCAATTCAAAGTCCATGGCCAGCTGCCCCTTCATGGCATGATTGTGAGTAGAAGGTCTAGTTCTAACCTATGATTCAGGGTTAATCTGCGTCAGTCATGAAGATCCCTCCAGGGCTCTGGGCACACTATCAGAGGATCCGGTGTTGCAGCCAATATCTGACAGATATCTGTACTTGGCATTGAATTTTATTACCTTTAACTGTGGCTTAGAACACTGAGGATTGAATCGAAATATTCACACTACAGAAATGGCTTTTCATGACAGCTTTTATTGAGAGTGAGTGAGTCTTTCCTCAACGTAAACGCAGCTTAAAATTCCCCCATGTTCCCCCCTGCTGAATGGTTGAACTCAAAGTTATTCCAGAAATGTTTAGATCTTAAAGTACTCATGATTAATGTTACTTCATTTTTGGCACTCAAAGTTGCTTAGTCAGGTTGAGGAAAAGCAAAGCAAATGAAATAGTCTGCAGGATGAGGCGGGTGTAGGCCAAGATGTTAAAACACAGAAGTGGTCTATAGCAACTGAACAGGCAATGCATTGAGAAGGGAGGGCCTGGGTCTCCTAACCTTGCATGTCTCTGCTTTACTCCTGGCTGCAGCTCATAGTGCTGGATGCACCGGTAAGTACTCTGAGCACTGCCACCTTGGATGCCCAAACCCCACTCTTTGTCTCCCATGCTTGTGTAGACAAAACAAGAAAAAAAACGTACCTAGCAGATTGCTCAAGATGAGGAATCAAGTCCTTTCCTGCAGCAACCATTTAGGAGTGTACTTAAGGCTAAACCACATACCTTCTCATGAACTTACATGAAAATGATGAACCTTAAGGAGGAGTAAAGGGGGAAGATTTGCAAAAATTTTAACAATTAACTAAGCAGATTCATCATGTAGGGCAAACATGAGGCCCACTGCCTCAAACTGCCCAACCATGTATTGACGGCAGTCTAGTAGGTGTGTTTTGGTCTTAAAACGTGGATACTGATAGGAGGCTAAGAGTGTCAGCTTGTGAATGAAAGGAAATTAACCCATGCTGGTTTACGGTCAGATATAGATGCCCCAGAGGCTCTTTGGCAGGTCTTCCTTTGAACTGATCTGAGTCATGTTTTCATTTTGTTCTTATTCAATCAATTCATGAAACAATTCCAAGAGGTTTCGGTGTGTTGAGAGAGGCTGCCTGTGTTATTTTGATTACAAGGCTGCAACTTCATCTTCGTTGACTGTGAATTTCTCTGCCCTTCATCTGTAGGTGGAGGAAAGTGAAAACGAGTGGTCAGTGCCCCACTGTTTTACCATCTACTCTGCTCAAAGGACCATTGTAGTGGCTGCCAGGTGAGCACGGATAAATGCACTCACCTTCTCACCGCTTAGTTTAATTTGGTGCACTATTGGTCTACTTAGTTCTAATCATTCGGTTGTGATTTCAGCTCTAAAGTGGAGATGGGCAAGTGGATTGAAGATCTGAACATGGCTATTGACATGGCCAAGAAGTCACAAGAGAAATCCAACATCTTCCTTGATGCTGGGCTAGGTGACCGCTCCAACAGTAAGACCTAACATTGACCTCAGTATTGTTGATGCTTATACCTGTTTACTCTACATACTGAAAAGTGTGAGTGAATGAGCATATTTTATACATTATTATGTAGCCATGTTATACTTTCTTAAGCCTCAAAACAAAAGGCTTAAAAAATGTTGCCTTGGAACTATCCAGATACAGCTATCCATCAACTATCCAGATAAAGCTTATCCTTTCCTCCACACAACGTCCTTTCCCTCCTTCTCCTTACTTCCTCCGTCCTTCCTCAGGGTCATCTGATGAGGTTTCTCTGGAGCAGGAGTCAGAGGATGATATGCACTCCTCCCGTACCTCACTGGATAAGCAGACGCACCACCGTGCCAACACAACTATGCATGTGTGCTGGCACCGCAACACCAGTGTGTCTATGTCTGATCACACCCTAGCTGTGGAGGTACTCCTCCTCTGCCCACATTAAGACACACATGCACATACACACACATCGAATATATATGCAGAGGCACACAGACCATGAGAAATGTTCCCATATTGCGTGAAAATTTGCACACGTAAACGTCGTTGGTCATCCATAACTACTGCATTAGTGGTGGTGGGGGAAGAAAACCTTGCTCTCGGGTTCATCATGGTGTTTCATTTCCTCCCTTTCATTTTACTTGAATCTCTCTTCTCTCATCTATCCCTAATGTCTGACAATGCCCTGCGTATTTTGCTTTTCTGAGGTGTTTACATATGGCTCTAACGCTTTGATCCTCATTGGTTCCTCTTTTGTTCTTGATAATTTATTTTATCAAAATAATGTGCATGCAAGAAGCATTCTCACATGATTCTCTAACACTAACACTCTCACTCCACAGAGCTGGAGGACTTTCTAACTGGTCTTTCTTTCCCCCTTCTGACACTCAATGCTAACATGCTAACACATTGTTTTCCTCCTGTCCTCTCTTCTCTACACCCTTTCCTTCTCTTGACCCTCTCAGCCTTCTGCTCTCCAGCTGTTTCACCAGAGCTTCCTCCTCGTTATCTCCTCGGTCAGGGCCAAAGACCCAACACCATCACACATGTTTGCTGGTACCGAAACCAGAACCTTTCTCTCACTGATTACCTGCGCATGAACCAGGTACCAGAGCCCCACGGGCCATAACAGATTACAAGGAGAGGTGCAACGATTGCACTCACTCCCTGCAGCCTGTCTGGGTTGGCATCCACAGATTATGGGCTTATTAATCACTATCTGCACTGCATTAACACTCAACAAACCTACGCAATTAGTGAACCAACCAGCCACTTCCACACAGCCACAAATCACTGACTATTATACATCATAATAATCCAAAATGTTTACTTGACACTGCATAACCTTTTTTCTTCCTCTTTCTCAGAACCAACTTTCAGGCTATCTCCTTAGGAAGTTCAAGAACAGTAATGGCTGGCAGAAGCTCTGGGTTGTTTTCACCAACTTCTGCTTGTTCTTCTACAAGACTCACCAGGTAGCCTGCTGATCCTGAGACTCCCAATCTGATCTCTTGTGTTTTATCATTGCTGCTAGGACAAAACCCCATTCAAAACACATGCCTGAAGTGAGAGGGTTATATTGAGAGGTGACTGTTCAGTTCCCCCCTCTGTCTTTCCAGGATGACTTCCCGTTGGCCAGTCTCCCATTGCTAGGCTACACAGTCAGCACCCCAGAGGAGTCTGACAGCATTCACAAGGAGTATGTCTTCAAGCTACAGTTCAAGTCCCATGTTTACTTTTTCCGGGCAGAGAGCGAGTACACATTTGAAAGGTACATAAAGTTGCATTACTTATGTATAACACTCCAACAATTATTAGACCATTCTTTCCCACTTCTTTTTGAGATCATGTAGTAATGGTGCAGTGTTTTAAACCTGTTCCTGTCTATCTGAAATACTGCATGCTATCTGCTCTTTGCAGATGGATGGAGGTGATCAAGAGTGCAGCTAGCACTACAGGCCGGATGAGCCTGCTGATACCCAAAGGCCCCATGGAGATTAATGGAAACTGAACTAAACATCTAGGTCTAGAGGCTGGGCCTCACAGACGTTCAGAAAGACACTCTACTATCTCTCTTCCTTGGTGTCATCATTTTTTTGGAGGATGTGGACGATAATGGCTCAATGACAACTGGAGACTAGAAGATGCTGCCAGTTTTCAAGTGTTAAGATTTTGTGCATTTTCTCTGCCTGAGGATTCTATTATAATGGTCTGTGCATTTCTATTTTTGAACGGTAGTGTAAAGGATAACATTTGTTCCAGTTTGCAAGATGTAATGAAAGGGAGGCATGTAAATAGTGTTCACAAACTGGTTTTATTATTGTAGTACTCAATCAAGCTGTTTATAACCTAACATAACACTGATATTGGGAACTACTCTAATATGGGACCAATTCCAAAACAAATGGCTTAGACTTGGTGCTTGGTGATCACTCTCAACAGGTTTCCTGAAGGACTCTAATCTCCTCAGCACGCAATGACTGTAGCATTACAGGGTATACTTGAAGGGAGTAGTGCACTATGATTGGAGTGAGGATTCAGACTAGATATACAGCATGTGGAAATGAAGGTCCTTATAGGATGGTAAGGATGGGTACAGCAGCTGGGCAAATACCAGTCACCTTCATCCTGCTTTGAAGGAGCCGGAGGTGTGAGATGGAGAGATGGTAAAATGAATGAGAGCAGAAAGTGAATGGGATGTTGAAATGAGTTAAGGAGTAAAGGTGATCTGTTTAATTTTGCGAGACCTGTGGAATGTTTTTTGAGTGTTGAGGAATTCATGCCTATTTTAGGACAATGACACAAGTATTAAAGTTGGTTGAAAGTCCGCTGTTTCTTTTGTTACTTCTGGCAGACAAAATGCATGTTCCTGAAAGTTTCAAGAATAGACCTGTATGAACTGTAGTATAAGCAGTATTTATTTCTCAAACCAATTTGTCAATTTAAATCTGAGGCCAGTCCAATTTTGGGGGGGTTTATTTGCCTGCTAATGAAAAGATGATACAATAGAAAAGGGTAGTCCACATAGCAAGACTATGAAGTAGAACAGCTAACTAAAGGAAAAATCACTGCAGCTCATGATTAATTGGAAAGGTAACTTAACAATGACTTATTACTCAAAATTACGAAGATAGGTTACCTTTTAGGCATTTTAACCAATCTTTGTAATTTTGCCCATTAGTCCTGATTTGTGAGACAGTGCAGAGCTCTGTTTGGTGCTACACTCACTCTTTAATGTCCTTGTATACCATCCTTGGCTTCTTCATTTATCCTGTTTTTGTTATTTTTGCATGGGGATGGTGACTCAGCAAAATACTATGCAGTGTTTATTCTAGTGTCTGTCTAAAAGTTACAGATTTTATTTCCAATAACAAAACTGAAGGACATATCTGAAAACAAGTCGTGTTATAATTGTATTTGGTGATAATGTCTTGCTGTGTGTAGGACGGTATTAGACCATGGGATCTGGGTTATGGGAGCTCTAGCTAGGAGCTCGGGGCTAACGGTGACCAAATAACTCCTCTTTCTCAGTTATGTAGTGCACTACATGGAACCATGGTATTATTTTGTATATTTTTTATGAAGACTGGAATCTTTACCATGTGTGCGTGTGTGTGCGTGTTTTGAGGAGCCAACTGTATAGTCCTACCTACACCTCCACTGCCTCTGGAGCTGTAACAGAACCTGATGATAGAGGGGCATCTCTATACCAGCTAAAATTCTCTCCATATCAGAGAGGTGCACCACTGGCTCTGTTGCACCGTTGAAACATATGTTACTCCTATTTATTGTGTAGCAGGACATCAGGGCCAAGCTCCTGAATGCACTCATGTAGTCTCATGGTATTGCATTGAAAACGTAACAAATAAACAGAACATTGGGGTCGCAGTTTCTGTGTCCTTGTGCTGATTCATAAAATATATTGTATATTACATGTAGTGTATTTTAGGCTTAATAGATTTACTAAAACATTTTGTTGGCAGAGGGAACAGTGACATTTGCAGTTCTGGCCCAGGGGCAGCCCATTTACATTTTAGGCATTTAGCTTTAGGTTATTTTCCAGAATAAATTACAGGGTGCCTGCAGGTCCTGAAAACTCAAGCCCTTAAATGATCTTGAATACAATTAAATATAGCATTTTAAGTCTCGAGTTCAGTTTTAGAGGTCTTCAAAATTGGTGTGCTATTGAGTTTTATTTAATTCTGGCATCAAAAAAGTATTACAAAGTTACATTTCAGTTGACGAAACTTGCAGACACCCTGTATTATGAGCACAACTCCAATTCATAGATTACTAAAAGGAGGAGCACAATGATCATGGCCTTAGTGCATTTAAAAATGTTCTGTCACCATGTAACGATCATATATGAGCATAGTGCTTGGAACAGAGATAAATGAAGAGGTAGAGAGAAAGGGACGTTTATGGCAATTGGAGTATAGGTGAGGGGATGTGAAGTATAGATGTTGGGGAGTGACCACTGTTCTGACTGGAGTGAGTGGAGTAATGGAGCTGAGACCTATTCTGCAAGGAGCTAGTGTTGGGTTTATGTAACAGTTACAGTGGGTGAATGTATAGAGCTCAACACAGATATCAGATCAGTAGGACACCTCCATCTGTCCCAGTGTCCCAGATAAAATAAAAGTACACAATGTACGTGCCTCCCTTTCACTTCTACACAGTTCTTTGACATAGAGGTCTAGCAATAGGATTTGGTCTGTCAATATACCCCATCTCATTCTGCTCAAACTCTGAGCTTTATGACTAACCTGTTAAATAGTGTTAATGCAATCCAATCATCAGCTGGAGGGATATACCTGAACAAAATCAGCATGTTGATTGTTCAATTCAAAACAGTGCTGATGCACCAGCCTATCACGTCGTTATTAAATCTATTGCTTCCTACAGTCTGTGTAAGACAAGAGGGGAAATGAAGGTGTTTTGTCTTTTCATTTTCTACAACCTGTTCTAGGTAGAGTCCACACTAGCCCCAAGCTAACATACTGTCTGAATATGAATCGGCTTTCAGGCTTTTCATGCAACTGTTGACAGGGAGAGGGTGAATTAGGTGATTTCACAACACAACTGCAATTTGAAATTTATACTTAAGATCGATAATAAATGGGAAATCTAATTTTGTCTTGGCTGTCAAGAGATGATTACCTGTCTATTACTGGGGAGCTGCCTATCTGGTGTGCAGTAATACACAGATAAGGGCATTCCTCAGACATGTTCAAACAACAGCAAGCAGAACAGGTGGGGTGGCTTCCTATGAAATCACTATTCTACCAAGGAAAAACTGTTAGGGAGTGGAGAAGGTGTGTCCTCATTGTCTGTTGTCATGGCTCTACAGTGCCTCAACATTAACTGGATTTGGTACTAAGCTTGCCAATAGTTACAACCATCTTGTTTAGAATATGTTTCTGCATGTGTTTTTCTGAGAATTGCCTTTTAATAAAATAATTAAATGTTTGAATTGCCCGAACACAGCACGGCCAAAGGGGCCATTTCTGGAAGGCATTGAAACTATTGTTTCTTTTCATTTGGGGATCAGTGGCTACAGCTTTACAATGCAGTGAAAAGTGAAATAGTACTATACCCTAAGGCAATAGAGAGCCCCACTGTGCCATTTCCATAGTTCCTTCTCATCTTCTATCAGTTGTGGACTTCTTGTGTCATTTTTGAGAGTGAACTCATGGTTTTGATGCCTGAAAGTTTTCATCAATTAGAGTCTAGGAGACAATTAACCCTCTGATGCACAACCCCAGTAGGCCTATTGCTATATCATTGCATTATTTAATCATATTCTGGGTATTTTGGATATATCTTGCTTTTGATGCTTCCAAATCATGATCTTCATTTCTCCCCCTTAATTTTTGAGAAAAAAGACCTTTTTACCCCCTTACTCCTACCCTATGTTTCTATAAGATGGTCTCTTACATTGCATGGGTTTATGTCACTCGTGTTCCTTTGCTGTATCTTTGAAATCATTGTAATTCATAATTCAATATTCAAAGTATTGTTTAAATAACATTTCATAACATTCATGTTCACAAATGTTTGTTTTCATTTTTACCGTTTAAAAGGAAAAGCTTAAGTGGAGATATACTGATTCTGTGCAGACACGCCCATAATAAATGGAGTTATTGATTAACAGATGGGATACTATTCGGTTATGACGAACATACTTACTGTGTGTGTGTGTGTGTGTGTCTGTGTATAAAAGTGGCTTTGAGAGAGTTAATGCTATTTGCACTGAATACGTGCATCAGCTTCTGTCCATCATAGAGTTAAGAAAGTTAGGGCGGGGCCTGTGGATCTGCTTATCTCCGCCTTTGGACTCCACAATAAGTGTCCTTAGAAGGAAACGCTGCCAGGCTGCAGACTGGGGAACATTTTTGCGCCTAACCTAGAATGGCAGCAAGCCTTACTTTAGTTTATAAAGTTCAATAATCAAAAAACGACGCTTTTTGGCCAGTGACAGTGAAAAAACAGCCTTCAGACGTGTAAGACTATTTTAGGTGGGGCACATTGAACATAATAATAAATCTCAGGGTAAGTGTCACTTAATTGTAAAATATTGTACTGGAATGTAGTCTGCACTAATTGTAACAAGATGATGTTAAACTGTCCATATGTTATTGCCATCTAGAAGCGGCACACAGACTAACAAACTCACAAATAACTTTTTTCGACTATATATTATTCAACTTTTTCTCGCCTGAATTTCACTTTCTCTCCAGCCAGCGGTTTAGATAAGATGGAGGTCTAGACTCGGAACTTCATCTCGGCTGTACGGAGGTGTCCAGAAACGAGGTCTAACCCGTGTGTGTTACACGGGGCTGTCCTCAGAAGTCCTGGT
The DNA here is from genome assembly GCA_900660455.1 of Gephyroberyx darwinii. Lineage (NCBI taxonomy): Eukaryota > Metazoa > Chordata > Actinopteri > Trachichthyiformes > Trachichthyidae > Gephyroberyx > Gephyroberyx darwinii. The sequence continues at coordinate 126,168 of CABFOQ010052463.1, forward strand.
CTGCCAAGGGGGGTGGGGGGTGTAACTGCAGCAGGACCACCATCATCAGAGAGGTGGAGGCGGGGAGCCCCATATAGTCCGCGGCTGATGAGAGGGGCATGGAGATGTTGCGCCGCTCGTCAGTGTTCGCGGCTGAAGTGATGGAGGTTTTTGATCGCTCACCCACTGATAAGGAGTTGGTGTCGCAGGCCAAGGCCTTGTGCCGGGACTACATCCACTCCAGGCTGAACCGTGCCGGGATAGGCTGGTCCAAGCCGGAGCACGGACTGGCAGCATCAGGTGGTACCCTTGGAGAGATATCGTCGGTTCTACTCTGGCTGGGTAGGTTGTTAGGAGTTATGGAGTGGGTCTAAAAAACTAAGTCTTATAGGGGCTTACAGTGTGTCTGTGGTACTCAAAAATGACTTTATAGTGATTTATAGTACTTTATGGTAGTTTTACCGTTTTTAAAAAAAAATTGCTGTAGGGCTATAGTATCCCTCTAAAATGTATGTAAATGCTGTTGGGTGGTTCCTATAGTGCAGTGGATCCCAAAATGGGGTCCGGGGTTTGGGGTTCCAGTGGATCCCCAGAAAAATGAGGAATAGTGTAATTTTACTGTTATGCCTCTCCCTAGAAGGTAGCACAATAAGAGAAGGGTGGTTGTTGAGGTTTCACTTCACCAACTCACAAGTTAGCAGTTTAGACAGTTATGTGATTGTGTACAAAGTCATATAACAGGAAAGGACAAAATGTCAAACAACAAATGGGGGTTTGTGGTTTAATGAAAAACGTTTGGGAACCCTTATAATGTCGGAACAGTTGATACAGAGGGTACAACCACTGAGCTTGAGAGGGTTAGGGTACTTTCACTGATTACCTGCTAAAATATGTGCCAGCACCTAATGTAATCTACTAGATCACTCCACATCAGCAAAGAAGGCTCAATCTGATCTCTATTAATTACTTGGACTTATATGCACTCAAAATCTGTACGATATGAAGTAAATTTCATTCAGTTAATAACCATATTCAACTGCCATGATTAATGAATTGATCACTGTAATCTGTTACTTTCCAACCCGGCCAGTCTATACCTGAGAAAGTTTACTTAAATAAAGGTTAAATAAAATAAATAAATAAATAAATAAACTTAAGAGGCTTGTGAATCAAGGCTATAGCTTTGGTGAGATTGTTATTCAGCCAACCTCTGAAGTATAATGACCATGCTATGGGTACCAAAAGCACAAAGGCAGAAGCAACAAGCAATAAAATATTCAATTAAGTTGGACTTTTAATTAAGTTTAGTTTTTCTACTCTGTTGTTCTGGCCAGGTGATGAGTTGGAGTACTTACGTCCCAACATTTACCGCAATGTAGCGCGACAGCTCAACATCACAGTGGCGTCTGAGAGTGTGGTGTCTGATGCCTTCCTGGCTGTGGCTGCAGATATTTTCTCCACAGGTAGGTCCACAGCAAAAGTGATTATTCTAAATGCATGCAGGCCCACTCTCAGGCACCAGCATAAGGATTTTGTCATCTAGTCTAATTCTGATCTACGCAAACTTCGTCCTTTTAGGGATGTGAAAATGAAGTTTGTCCTTTTAGGGATGGTCATCCTTTTGTTTTTATCAGAAAGAAAGAACTACAGAGCTTGAGGCAAACACAATGAAGATATTACAGTAAAAGCTAGGGGAGGCACAGGCTTTAGAAATAAGTGAGGTAAGATTAAAGTCCATTGTGGTCTTTACATTGATTTACCAGTGAGAGAAAAATGCTTCAGTGTGGAGGAACAAATACAACTTTTTAAAACATTTTTATGTATACAGTTATTATATATTATACAGTTATTATTATACAGGATAAAGACTTCAACTTTTGTTGAGGTAGAGTGGAAGAAACACAAAGAGAGAAAAACTGTGCCAATCATGCCAACCATTCCAACCTACATTTTCATGTACACACCACTAAGACCTTTGCATTCTTGAGTTGGTTAGAGACAAGCTGTTTCTGTTATTATCCTTTTACAGGAAAGGATCTTGTGTAGGGAAATGTTCAGCCCATATTAGGTTAAAATGTTCCTCAAGGGAGTGATCATTACAGGCAGTTAGGACCCCACCCAGGGAGTTCACTCACAGCAGACAGACTTTTTCCTCAGGGAATAACAAAGCATTCTGCTCCAAAGGTATTTAAGGAACAATTGCAAATCTAACAAAATCATACAGCCTCGTCCCCAGCGTATACAGGATTATTCTTGAACACAAATCTTTATTTTCTATTAGTTTCACTAAGTTCTTCATTTATTTACCCCTCGGTGATTATAAATTTGGACATAAAGCTGACAGCCTAGACCTGTCAGTATCTGAAGAGGAAGTCATGGGCAGCAGTAGATTATAACCACAGACTTTGTCCAGTGCATAACAACTCAGTCACACAGGCCATGCTTTTCTCCACAAGGCACAAATAAACTAAAAACAACAACAATGAGGGGGCTGGAGAATTTGAATTTGCCTATAATAAGCACAAGGAACTATCCAGTGTGGGGAAATGGGTCTAAATTTGGCTCTAAATGATTTGCAAGATGTGGACATTTGACATCTTGTGTGCTACAATGTGCATCCCACAGATAACCCACTGACTTGAGACTGTATAACTATATCTATTATTTAACTGAATTTTATGATGACTTCATGTAAAATGTTCAAGATACTTGTACTCCAGCCTGGGAGCCTTGTACCATCACTTAATGTGTCAAATTTGGGATTTTCTGATAATGATGCGTTGCAAATTGCACTGAGTGAACTTGAATTGTGCACTCTTGTAAGTTGGATAATAATTACACAGAATCCAGTGATACTCTTTAAAAAAAATGAAAATGAAAATCATCGACTCCCAGGCCCAAAGCGCCTGTAACATGAGTATATGGTCCACTTGCATCCGAATTTGAAATATTAGCATCCTGGAAGTATTTCACCGTTGAAAATTGTTGTTTGTGCATCGATAGAAAAAAAGAAATACGAAGCTTTCCTAAATCATAACTCGAAATACAGATCTGTTTCACTCCAGTATTTATGAACATAACGATTGTACATGTTCAGGTGTCAAATGCTGGCTATCCTTTAATCAATAGCTAGACAATGAATTTCAGAGTAGAATTTAATGAATCACTATGTAAACAAAGCCGGTTATAGTATGAAAGTGTTTTCACAGAGGGTACCATCCTGCAATTCCAGAGAAACATGATCACCATCTTTGAGAATTTGGGAACGGGTGACAGTTCCAGAAAATAGATGGGAGTGAGGCTCAATTTGTATGTGTTTGGCATATAAACACTATAAGAATAGTCCCAAGGCTCAGACTTTAAATGGTGTGATAGATAGAAGCTTTACTTAACATGTGAATTAACTTTGAAAAATGATCTGCTGACTTATTGAATGAGGAATAGTGTATTGCTATTGCATCGAGCCTTGTGTCTTGGCTTCCCTCTTTGTGGGGAGATAGGTATGTCGACCTAATGCCTGGCTGCTGCTGGGGTTATATAACTCTTTCACCCATCTTGAAAGAGAGCTGCTGGCAGAGACATTCACCTCCTAAATCACACTGCAACTCCACAAAAACATTAGAGTCGCTCTGACAGGCTTTGTCTTTGTCACAGAGCCCTCAAAGCCCTCAAATGTTTTCATTTATCAGATGGTATGGTGTAAATAGGTCAGAGTATGTAGTTTTGAGTAAGCATTCAGTATATTTTGTTTTGTTCATATAACAATCTTATAATGTGTGTGTCTCTCCCCAGGGGTGACGTGGGGAAAGGTGGTTTCTTTGTATGCAGTGGCAGGGGCCTTGGCAGTGGACTGTGTCCGGCATGGCCATCCAGCCATGGTCCACACCATTGTGGACTGCATGGGGGAGTTTGTCCGCAAGAGTCTGACCTCCTGGCTGAAAAGGAGAGGGGGCTGGGTAAGGGGAACTCTTGTTTGTGTGCATGCATGTGTGTGTCTGTGTACGCATCGATGCTGTTGCTGATACAGCTGATACAAGGAGAGTGTGTTTTAGACATAAATAACAAACAAACATAATGTTTGTTTGATACCATATATTATCTGATAGATGTCAGATTCAACTTAAACACACAAACATCAGCATCAGACAATGAGGAGTCCGTATATCCTAACTGTGTGTGATTAGGTTTGTGTTGTGTTGTTGTCCTAGACTCAATTATAGTTCAAGTAGGTCGATCCTGTTCTAGTCTCATCTAGCCCAAAGGTGTACACGTGATGGCACGACAGGGCCATCATTTCAAAGGGGAAATGCACGAGGAACGGCAGTGCCAGAACAGCTGACCCTCATTAATACTATTTGAATTTAACTATTAAAATAAACTGCCAGACATGAACTTCAGACAGAAGAGAACATGTCTCTTCTGTGTAATCTTGTGAAGAGAACATCTGATATAAATTTGCAGAACTAATTTTGCTGAAGTGGAGCTCAGGCAAAAAAACAAAAAGAAACAAGGTCTGGCAAAGTGCCTCTGTCTATGTTCTGCACTGTTGGCAAGGCGCAAAAAGTGAACAAAGGCTCTTGTACCAAAACTGAAATGGCACATTTGAAGCGAACATACAAAAATAATTAAAGACAACCATGCACTCTAATCTTGTCCCTCTGCCCTGTCGCTGTTGAGGCTACATTTCCCAAGTCAGTTTGCTTTTGCAGATAAGTAGGGTGTCGTAAAAAAAGGGAAGCCAGAGCATTGTAAAACCGACCTCAAAAGCACAAATGAGGCATCTATTTTCTAACCACACTCACACTGATGTGTGAGTGTACTTTTTCTTCAGTGAGATGTCAGCATGTAGCACACCTAAATAACATTTTGGGATATGAAAGATTGTAGGCCAAAAGGTTCTGAAGGGGGCTAATGTGTGACATGACACTTCACAGTGCTTGCTCTTGTTGTATTGCCTATGAAAACCGTTTGCTGGTTATATAAGTAGGATGTTGAAGTATGCATTGTTGAGATTACAGTGTGGGCTTTGGCTTTGAAATCACATATTTGTGGGCCAGTTGCACATCTTTTCACTGCAGTTTCCCAGGATGTTGTCAGAGCAAGAACACATTTTGGCTTTATGAGCTCTTCTCATCAACTTCAAACTCATTATACTACAGCACATCTGCTTCAAATGTGACAAGTGTAATTTGTAGAATCAGATCCAATGGAATTCATATGCAGAATGCATTCATGACATTCATGGCTTACTCCATATGGTGATCATTGAAGTGCTTAATGTGTATCTCCCTCTACAATCACAGGTGGATGTAACAAAATGTGTGGTGAACACTGATCCCAGCTTCCGCTCTCATTGGCTGGTGTCTGCTGCCTGTGCCTGTGGACACTATCTGAAGGCAATGGTGTTTTACCTCCTCCGAGAAAAGTGAAAGGCATAGTCACACACTGGATTATGTGCAGTTGCTTTCATTCGCCAGCATAGTACAACACCACTCCACTAAAGCATCCACTGCTTTGGATATGTTTACACTTGTGGAAGTTTGCACTGAGCCTCCATCGATGAACGCTCATCCCTTCACAGACAGTGTGGACTGGCCTTGCCTTCCCTGCTTCACATGCTAGAGCATCTATTTATTTGTTAATGGTTATATTATGACACACAATCGAGATGTTGTTTAAATGTGAGTTCATTAGATCAACTACTGTAAATATTTTTCTGAATTGTTCGTCACCTGTATTGTCTAGACAGTATCATTGGTTTTCATAAATCCTGGACAAAATGTCTGTTTGAAAACACTTTTTTGTTCTGTACGCTCAAATTATATTGAATGCTGTCCTTCACAACGAACAGAAATGCCTGGTTGTTGGCAGGGGTTGGGCTGCCCCAATAGGATGAAAATGATAATTGTTCTGAGAATGTCCCTTGAGCTGGGACTAATGGACCTTTCACCTGGCTGGCACATCTGGTCATCATCAAATCATTTTCTTTTTACTCAATGAATGGATCCAATGATCACATCTGATTCGATATTAAGTGTATGCACTATACTGCATATAATGCATCTGTGTGTGTACATGTGTCTTTCTCCATTTCTCACTGTGAGGCAGTATGTGATGTCTGGACTGTTTATTATTTACTGTAATTACATGTTACAGTTTTCTTTCAGTTAGAGCACTTTGATACAGTTTCATTTTACAAGTAGAATTTATTCTGTGAATAATTTCACTTTTGTATGGCATGCAGCACTGAGTATACTATGAATTAAACGTTTGCCATAGACCAGACACCGATTTCACTGTTCAATTTGTAGACAACAATCACTCTCAGTGAACAAATACTGTCACAAGTAAGTATACACAAGTAAGTATACATCCTGGTGCCTATACTACTGTTAAAGCATTGAATCGCTACTCCAATTCAGCAGGAGGTAAACAAGCAGTCACGAGACATATGACACGTTTATGCCTATGTTTACAAATCAAATCCTGCCATGTTTCGTTGATCTTCATAACATCTGTGCAGCATGGCCCACTGAGGGCAATGTCACACTGCAATTCCAGATCTGTAAAAGCATCATTCATGTAATTAAACTATCCCTCCGCCCAAAACAGAAGATTTGATTGGATGCGATAAGAAAGACCCACCCTCTTCCGCATTCCGCAGCAAAGATTCCCTTCCCATTGGTCAGGGGTTTGCAGTGCAGGACACAACAAACAAGATAGGGTGAAGACCGTCGGGATGGATGCAGGTAGGCAGGATTTTTGACCAAATAACTTGGGTTTTCCTCCCTTTAAACAGCTGCGCTAGCCACAGCATATTCACAACATGGGTAGTTTATACTTGGCAACAAATCTCCAACTCTGTCTTGAAAATATAGCAAACTCCAATCGTCAATCCAAGACACAGACCCCCTATTGCTTTATTTAGCCTCTTTGACGTTAGCCTGCTGACGTGATGACTAAAGCTAACGGCTAGCTAGCGTTAGCTATGTGTTATTAGCTTATCTTGTGGATTCTTCGCATTGACAGCTAATTGGACAACTTTCTAGCTTGCTATATAGCGGGTATCCGGATGTCACCCATGGTTGTTCTTCTTGGGATGCTATTACGCTATTGGCAGCCCGCTGTCTGTCCTTGGTTTGACTGTTAATGCTAACGCTACGCCCAAAATGAGACATCCCAGTTGATGCAGTGTCACCATTAGAGTCATTAGGCTACCATTAGCTTGGGGAATGTTATCACTTCTGGTATCCCAACTAGGTTGATTTAGGTAACTAACGTTACTCAATACTAACAATAGATAGTGAGTAGCCTTTCTCTTTCGTAATTTGACACTATTTAGCGGCTAGTTCCAGCTAAACAGTTTTTAGCTACGTTAAATATATGCCCTCGTCCTTTATGAACCCTTCAAGCACACAACTGATTTTTTTATGATGGTTTCAGCAAGTTAACGACCTCTTGATTTCTCTTGTCATTGTTTGTTTTACTTATGAATATAACTCAGACTACATTATAGAAAAGTTTTACTCAATATTCCATACAGTAAAATGTCAGGCATCAGTAGGCCTAAATGTTCACCGATTGCTGTGCCAAATGTTATACCTGGCTATGAGCCCAATCCTAATTGCAATGGAGTCTACAAATAGAGTCCATAATTCTGATTGTCTTAGATGCTGCTCTAAGGACGTTTGAATGCCGCATACAGTAACTGCTCCCAATCAAACGACGAGGGAAGTTAACTTAGGAGTGGGAACTAACGAAATTACTTTTTGTGGTGACCATGATTATTCAAAAAGTATTATATATAACAGATTTGTTAAATGTTGTGAGATATCATTGACCCCTGTAGGGAAATTCTCCCTACACTCGCATATGCGCTCATAGTGCAGGTTCAGCTGCAGAACAGTGCTCCTGGAGCTAGTAGCGATTCAGTTATTTACTCCAGGACACTTCAACTAGGTGAATGCCTGCTGACACAAAGGCTTGAACCCAGGCTCCCTCGATTGAAGGGTGGTCTCCCTACTCACTATGCCACTCTACAGCCAGGTCTCAAGTCTGTCAGGGCAGCTTGTGGAAACTTCATCCTGATGGAAAAGTGAAGTAATCGTTAGCAAAATGATAGTGAGGGTGCTCTCCCCTTGGTAGATGCTTCCCACAGACTCATGGTTGATGACTTCTTGTTTTACAGCTACTTTGACATACGACACACTTCGCTTTGGAGAGTTTGAAGATTTTCCTGAGACCTCAGAACCTGTGTGGATCTTGGGGAAAGAATTCAATGCACTCACGGGTAGGACTGTAGATTATGTAGTGCAGTCGTCATAGTGGTGTGAGTGTGTGTGAGAGAGAGAGATACCAGTCATTTATGGGCTAATACCTGAAATCATAACAAGAAGACAGCCAATACACTTGTGGTTGTGGATGTATTATCACATGCTGATTTATGCTCTTCATTTAGAGAAAGATGAGATCTTGTCAGATGTTACTTCAAGACTATGGTTCACTTACAGAAAAAACTTCCAGCCAATCGGTAAGTTAAAGCAGCTGATGAAGGCTTTGCTTTTTGAGTATTGAGTGTTGACTAATATGAGATTGTTCATCTACTTTCAGAGTGTATCTTATGCATGACACTTGAATGTGTTACAGGGGGGACAGGACCTACATCGGATACAGGTTGGGGATGTATGTTACGGTGTGGCCAGATGATCCTTGGCCAGGCTTTGGTCTGTAGGCATTTAGGCAGAGGTATGACTCCTTTGAAACTACAAAAGAATCTGTCCTTGATGCAGTCAGCCCTGATCAGTTGAGATATGACAGCAACAAGACTAGCGTACTTTAGACATAACCTTTTGAGCAAGTGACTTGCAACACTGTCTGGCACAGATTACTGTGGACTCTGGAGTGAGCAGACTCTACCATAAAGAGCTTATTATAAGCAGACTTGATAAGTGAGTATTTGTTTATCAGACTGGAGATGGGACAGAGGCCAGAAACAAAGAGAAGAATACATCAGTATTCTCAATGCCTTCATCGACAAGAAAGACAGCTACTATTCCATCCATCAGATTGGTAAGCACTGACTGTCAAACCTATCCATATATGACAAAGGCCTGCTGTGATAATCCTGAAATAATTTCTGTAAAATTTTTCTTCCTTTTTCCTAAATACTGCAGCCCAGATGGGAGTTGGAGAGGGAAAGTCCATAGGCCAGTGGTATGGACCAAACACAGTGGCCCAGGTTCTAAAGTAAGTGCTGCTGCAGCAGTTGAATGCTACACCCGTTTTCAGATCATGACTACACTGAAATGCGTCACCCAAATGAGTCGCCTGAGGGTCATACTTTTACTGTCTTGTCTCTTTTTTTACTCTCCCTTTATAACATTTCACTGTCAGACAATTAAAAGAAGAGATTAGATACTCAGAGGAGGTTGGGAAACCATTTGAAAAGTGTCCTTCAAATTTGAAAAACATGTGAGTGGCTCACTGTGCTGTCTTTCTCTCAGGAAACTGGCAATGTTTGACTCGTGGAGCCGATTAGTTGTACATGTGGCAATGGACAACACTGTGGTCATCGAGGAGATCAGTGAGTGCAGTTGTGTTACTTGTGTTGTTATTATCGTTCAGTAGCATAAACAGTTTAAATGTCACTACTGCACTTGTACTATAGGTTGAGAGCAGGGACAGCGGTGGTAAATTATTGTATAGTAAAAGGTATGTTTTTAGATCAAATGTACTGGACTAACCGCACAAACCACAGTAAAATAATGCTACTCACTTAAGTAGCTATACCACAGCTGTTACACAGTGTTCATGTCCATCTCTGTGTCTGGTTAATGCTTTTGTTATTTTTTCACTGCAGAACGACTGTGTATGCCTTGGCTGGACTTTGGAGGAGCCTGTGCTGAACCAGAAGGAGTCGGGGAGCTGAATGGCTGTCTGGAGGGGGCCTGCGCCCTGGCGGAGGAAGAGACAGCCCTCTGGAAACCTCTAGTCCTACTCATCCCCCTCAGGCTGGGCCTGAGTGATATAAATGAGGCCTACATCGAAACCCTGAAGGTGGGATACTTTGAGATGTATATATACATTGTAGAGCTATTATAGTAACTAAAGTAGTAAAGTTTTCTATGGGGGAAAATGGCCACAAACTATGTGTGGTGATGCTTCAGCTACTAGCACCAAACTCTTCACCCAAATATACAAACATGGGCAATGTCATCGGAAACTTGATTTGCTAAATGTCAATCAGAAATAGTATATCTCTAGTTTCCTGGGTCACATGTTTACAAATTAGAGTGAGATGTCTACAAAGTACTTATGTATATCCGCGTTGCCCTCGTGTAAAACATGGACATCTGCTCCACCTCCTCCTCTCCGCAGTTGGGCAGGAGAAACAAATCTGCATGGGTGACAAAAAACTGTGCCTCAGAACAGGCTGAAGAACACCCCTTGAGATACAACCACTACTTGAATTAAATTGAAGCAAGTTCAGTCATAGCTGGGGTCAGATAAACCCTCTTATTGTCTCTGTTCACAGCAATGCTTCATGCTGCCTCAGTCCCTTGGCGTTATTGGGGGAAAACCCAACAGTGCCCATTACTTCATTGGTTATGTCGGTATGTTGAGTCTCTGTTAGTGAAAATAACACTGAACTTGTGCACTGCAAGCAACTCATGCTTGCCACTTGTATTTTACTTGCAACAAGAGAATAAGCTGGTTGTCAATATGTTTGTCTCCTTTTCAACCTTCAGGAGAGGAACTCATCTATTTAGACCCACACACCACCCAGCCTGCAGTGGAGCCATATGAAGATGGCCAGGTCCCTGATGAGACATACCATTGTCAGCACCCACCCTGCCGCATGCACATCTGTGAACTAGATCCATCCATCGCAGCGGTAGGAACGCCAGGCAGGGCAATATAGGGCAGAGCTTTGTATTCAACAACACCAGCAATGCTAGTTGGTGTGTAAGAGTACTGTCTTGTTTAGTGAAATGGGCAAAAGCGAACCTTATAAATAACTAATTGACCAGCACGTTGCTGTTGTAATTAAGAGATTCACTGAAACATCATGCATACATTTATACTTTTAAAGTTTCATGAAAATATGAAATGATTGGCCTCATTAACCTTTATCGTGCCTAGTTAGTGTGGGATCATCTTCACAATGTAGAGCAGTTGACTTGACTCTGAAAAATGAATGTAAATAATCGAAACCCGTTCTCCCGCACTGCCACCATACATGTACTGTAGTGGTGAAAATACATTTTCCTTAGTCCTCATACGCTTGCTAATTGAAATGTACAAAAGGCAAAGAAACTTTGCACAACTTTGACCGTCAATCTATGATGAACCTCAACGTGGCATAGACTAACCTAGGTCTGCATGGCCATGTTTCACAATGTGCTGCTGTGAACGCAGGAGTAGCAGCCACTGCCATTCTTTTCTATGGACATGTAGTGACTAAGTGAGTTCGGGAGATTGGCTCTTATAGGCTGACCCCCCAGGGTCCAGCAATGACATCATACTTTTCCAGTGATGGAAAGTTATGCCCAGCTGTATCCGATGAAACTGTCTATTAAATGTGAATGTAAGCAGGCTGAAGCTTTTTTAAAGTAACTTTATGTTCCACAGGTGGTCAACAGTTTGTTTGTTTTTACAGGGTTTCTTCTGCAAAACAGAGGATGAGTTTGATGATTGGTGTATGCGCATTCGGAGGGTACGTCTCTACGATCCTAAATTGCTCTTTTGACTGTGTAATAATTAAATATAGGATCACTATCCTTTCAAAGGAACATCAACAGTATGAAATGATCTGCCCTATTTTCTAGCTGTCCTGCAACAGAGGAGGCTTACCCATGTTTGAATTAGTAGACAGTCAGCCCTCTCACATGGTCAGTGTGGATGTCCTCAACCTCACTCCTGGTAAATACACAAAATTCTTACAAGTTTTTTTTAAGGGGAAAGACACTGTTTTTATGGAAAATGTATTTTATCAACACTTGTTTTCAACCTGGTGACCCCCTCCTTTGCAGATTTCTCAGACTCTGACAGGTTGGAGCGGTTCTTCGATTCGGAGGATGAAGAGTTTGAGATCCTGTCCCTGTGAGGAACATATGGACAATGAAATACTGTTATTGACAGTAGGCAAAATATTCTCTCTTCTCTGTATGAGAAGGGAAGCCAAAGGGGATGAAGATTACTGGTGACCTCTCGAGCCAGTGCAGCACCAATGGCGTAGTCATGTGTGTCACACAGTGTTCTTCTTAACAGCCTCTGAATGCTCTCTGTATCCAACATGGAGACTGCCTGGTGGGAGGCAGTAGCAGGAGCTCAGGATAAATTCTGTATGCTCATCTTCACATAATGTGTTTCCATTTGAGTCTTAACACTTTAAATGTTTATTTTGAAGTGATATGGTGCCTTTCCCTGAGTCCATAAGCAGAATTGCCATAACAGTTTATGTTTAGACACAGAATGGTTCATGACACCCATGGCTTACGCAGTTTGTCACTAATATCTGAAGTCTGTAACAGCCTGTAATGAAACCAAATTTACTCAGATTTGCAGACAAAGTTGTATTAATTGTTCATGCAAAGTATCCTTGTCAAGTCTAAAATCTGTACACTAGTTGATTTGAAGATTATTTATTTACTCAACACAATATGTAGACAGGTGAAAGAAGAATAGACATGTAATGGATAAGAGGATTAAAAAGTTAAAATAAAATCAAACTCTTGGACATTTGACAATAACATATTTATCCTCCCAAAAAAGTGAAAGCACATGTGAGTCACAATCAAGTCTTTTTCCATTCCTACTCAACCAAAAAATGTTAACTGAGAAGGAAAATGTTCTACTGAAGAGGAATTTAATGGGGATGAAGCCATCTCCGGTCTGAATAAACAAGGTAGCCCTGACTGGTCCAGGTTCACTTCCATAGCTCTTCAAGTGGCTGATTCTTCACTGTGTTGATGGTATTTATGCTGTGGGTTGTGATGTTAGTGTGCACATCCTCCACACTCTGAGAAGCATCTATTACCTAGGAGAGACCACTTGTAAGTTTAGATCATAAGACGTAAGAGTTTTTCACTGATTTAAATAGCACAAGTTGGTGTAAATCCATAAGTCATATGGTAACAGTGCCTCATACCTGCCAGTTGATTGAAGGGTCCTGCATCAGTTTTTCGAATTTCTGTTGGACTGCTCTTTGGAAAACACTGTTCTCATATCTCTCTCCTCCAAACTGACCTCTCAGAGCAGCCTCAGAGGGATTGAGCTGTAGGAACATTACGACATCTGGCTTCGGCAGTCCCACGTCAGGGTTCATGCACCAGTCCAGACCGAAGCCCTGTGCACAGAGCATTAGACAGATGTGTCAAGCTTAGCTCCTGTGAAATAAACAGGCTGTCAGAAGCTTTCACAGATGGATGCATGCAGTTTTGAAAGGCCATTAAGAAACTCACTGGCTTGGCACTGGTGAAAGCAACCCCAGAGAAGGCGTACCTATCTATAACCAGAGTGGTGCCTTGCTCCAGCTTCTTCTTCATTAAAGGCCTGGGATAAGAATAACTTCCATTACATTGGATAAAAAACAGAATTTATCAAAGCTTGCAAATTTATACTGATGACTGAAACGATATCAGGGATGTTAACAGGTTTGAGATGAGTTTTTACAAGGGGTGGTGGGTTGTCACTGTCAGATGGAATGAAAGAGCACATTGTAGTTGTCAATAAAGACTAGGGGGAAAAAATACTTGCGTATACATTTTTGGATCATACTGTGCTCTCTTGACAGTGTTCTATACTGTCCCTCTTCTGAACTGAAGTCCTCCTGATATTAGTTTTGTAGCAGCAAATTTATATTAATTTAAAAAGGTTACGATATATCCATCTTAAGAATTACTATAAATCCATATTTTTAAAGCTGACTTAAAAAAAATCTTTCCGGGAAGCCATGTCCCCAGGCGCCACGTCTTCTTCCCTGTCTCCACCCCTGGTGATTTTGCATTCCTGAATATGCGTTATGCAGTTCATAGTCTACCGTTCATAATATAGACATTAATTAGATTATGTTACACAAGTTCCCAGCGGTTTGCAGAAAACAACAGGTGTACAGTGTGGTCCTCCAAATCGCTGTTCTTTTCAAGGTAGGCGTTGATCAGCTGCCCAATCTTCGTAGTTCTATCTATAACAGAAACCCAGACAATGACATATTTAATCAGCGGTCATTCAAAGAACAAGTTTACAGACCAACACCGGGTGAGATGTAACGTTACACATTAACGTCACATGCGAGAAAGAAAATCTCACCTGGAAATCTCATCATCTCAGCCGGTCGACCACTTTGTTGCAAAGCCTGCACTAGCTTTTGGCATTGCGTCGTTTTCCCAGCCTTGTCCACTCCCTCAAGCACAATGAGCGCTCCTCTTTTACACGCCATTCCTCCAAACTGTAGGTGTTGCGGTCTAGCTGACAGATGGAAAACAAGAAGTAAGCCTCTCTGTAGCATTCAGGCTAAACAGCAGCAGGAACTATTTGCGCGCTCTTTAGTTATGGAATCTGTCAACAAGGAAGTACGGGTTCACATTTCCTTTTCCGGTTGATCGTTTTTTTTTTTTTTTAAGATTTATTTTGTCAAGTATTATTGTACACAAAATGTCAAAGTACTCGTATATGTTATTTGCGTTAGACCGGAAATTAAATAGCATAGGTAGGTCCAATAGTATCCAGCTGCAGCCCCGGAGACAAGTCAAGTGGCGTAACACTTCCGTGTCACGTGACACTTCTCCGGGGTCTTATTGGTTCAATGTGCCATCCGCCTCTGCCATACTTCTCCAGGGTGGTTGTTTTTTTTTCAACGAACTTAATTTACAGACTTCTTATAATTTAGCCATTACGGTTTCATTTTTTTTTTTTTAAATAAAACATAAAGTGATGCTGTATTGTTTAAATTCACGAAGATAGTGTATAGCTCTACATGGCTCTGGCTGCACCCTATTCAGTAGGTCAACGCTTTAGCTAAAGGCTGCCGCCTGCTGTTGCTAAAAGGTTACGTCAGTGTTTTTGACGACAGACCCACTCGGACTATTCAAATATTGGAACAATAAACCAAAATATTTTATGTTGTTTTAGATAAGGTCGGAAAAAAGGCAAAACAACACACAACTAGTGATGAAATGGTTTATTTATTAGACATACTCTCTCCCTCATAACAGTTATGTTGATTCAAGATCTTTACTATGAGGGGTGGAAGTAACAAAAATTAAATAAATAGCTATATGTGATGAAAATGCTTGAAAATTGAAAACAAGAATAATTGAAAAGTTGAGTAATAAACACTTGATTTAATTAAAATAGAGGTGATTTGATAAAAATATTTTGATAGATATTTTCATCATTTATCACACAACACAATTGCTGAGGCGAGCCCTAGAAGTAACAAACAACGATACCTGATAAATACAGAAATTATGAAAATTAATGTTTAGCATTTTATTTGTGTTACTTTCACCTCTCATACCATCCAGCATGCAACAGCAATATGTTACACTTTGCTTTTGTGGCAGTGTTTAAGAGCATCTTTTAATGCTCCCAGCACCATGTCAACACTGGCCTTGCTGCTGTTACATCCCATAAGTCCCACACGTAACACCTGAGAAGGACAAAAACATCTGGGGTTTAGATAGGATTTTGGTGACTTGTTAGTAGAGCGGCATAGCCCACACAAGTACTAAAGACTCCAAATAAGTGACCAATAAATTCTATTTAGGCACATAATAGCCAGCTGTTTTCTTACCAAGCCAACTGATGGCCCAAGCCCTCCAGAGATCTCTAAATTGTGTGTTTTCATGATGTAGGTTGTGATCTCTTTCCAGTCATATCCCAGAGGAGCAATAATAGTTGTAACGGTAGGTAACCTTGCATTCTGTAAAAAACATTAAAGTGCATTACCTTTAAAAACTACAATTTAAACTAGTAAGAATAACATTATTATTATAGATTTTCCTTTATTATAGTTTTATATTATGATGATTATTAGTACTTGGAGGTATAAATTCCACTAATGGTTAGAAAGATACACAAGTTCAATTGTTATGTTAGACATGTGCTGTTCATTCAATACTTGACAATACTTGAAACTCACTTTGTCTTTGACAAAAAGTTTGAGACCCATCCTCTCTAGGCCATCGTGGAAGTACTCTGCCACTTTTCCATGCCTTTCCCATGAATGTTCCAGACCCTTACAATAAGGACAAAATGGTATATACACAGAGACACATTCAAAACCATATACAGCACATTTGTGAGTCTTGAAATTTGCATCTGAGATATTCCACAAAACATCATTTTAAAGATGTAAGTGGACAATGATTTCAGCATTTATGCTCAAAAGCTTTCTGACAGATTTCAAAGAGAACAGTTATAAAAGTGTAATTAATTATTTGCCCATGATACTTAATCAGTTCAGACCCAGAGCATTTACATGGTCCTGTATGTACTGGGTAGGTTTCATGACCTTAGCATCAATGGAACCCTCTCAAAACCAATGCTATCATTTTAAAAATCAATGGTCGTTAGTAGGAAAATATAGTTGTTTGCCTCAATTCTCATCAGGCTGACATTTTGCAAAAATTAGGTTTACACCTGTCTCCATACCCCAGGCATGGCCTCAGCCTGTTACTGATGACTAATTGCCCTTTTTTCTCTCCATTTTGTACCGAGGACAGTGTTCTGCATCAACTTTCTGCTTGGAGCTCTTTGCAAGATACATTAGGGCAGGTCCAGTGCTACAGTGAGGGGTTAGGGGACATGAGTTTGAGTGTTGGACTGAGTATACTTCAGATAGGATCTGAAGTCAGACAAAATGCTCACAAAATGCTCACTTCATAAACTTCTGTTATGTAACTGATGCCGTATTAGTGTGAGTTTAGCGAAATCTGGACATCAGGTACTGTGTGACATGGAAGATTTAATGTCTTGGGCTATGAGAGCATAGATAGTCACTGCCCACATAAAATACATTTTTACTACAGCAGTCTTTATCTTGTAAAACTAATTTACTTTAAACTATTAGTGGGCACATACATTGAATCAAAACTGCCGCACAAAGCCAAAGAGCAGTAGTTGCATAAGTAGTGAAACTGAGAAAATCTCTGTCCTGACAAAAGTATTGTTGGTACAGAGGTGAACTGTATATCATGTAACTGCATTTACTGGTGCAATTTTTGTTGATATGAATTCTAAAATCTAATGATGACCTTTGACCTTAAAAACATTTACTAACAGTTACTGCTGTTTGCCTTTGCAGGACTAAATAGCCTGAATAGGTTAGAGAAGCTAACTGTCGTCACTGTCCCTGCTCAGCGGCTAACTATAAAAGTGTAGCTGTACTGTGGAGCTCTGAACAGATGCAATGTGGAAATATTTATTTATAACACATCTCCCACCTCTTCAGCAAGGATAGACAGGCTCTCCCTCAGAGAGTAAAACGCAGAAACCGGTCCTGTGTGGTGATATCTGCACAGAGGAAGAGGAGTCTTGTCAGGTAAAGCAACACAGTTTTGCAAGTAAAAAGTAAAATGAGCTTCTATTTTACAAACGGATGTCTCACATTCTTGATGACTTGCCGTCACATCCCCAGTAGTTTGCCAGCCACTTCAAATCCAAGAAGAATGACACAGGCTTTGTCTTCCGGTTGAATACTTTCTGGCTACAAATACAAATTCGGTTTTAAATGCATGTGTTACATTTATCATGTATTTTAAACTGCTGCTACAGACTATATACGTTTCTCACCAAGCTCTTTCACTGAAGGAGATGGGTGCTGTACCAGGAGGTGCATTGAGAACCTTTTGGGAGCCAGTGTACAGGATGTCTATCCCTGAAAACCCAAAGATCCAATTGCTCATCTACATCTGCTGTCATATTTCATACAAACTAATAATATAAGACAATACAGACATATTACACAGTCTCAGCAGCTGCACCACATTTTGACCTGACTGAATACCTTGCTTGTCCATGAATAGAGGGGCCCCTCCCATTGCGGCCACAGAGTCGACGAGAAACAGGCAATCGTACCTAACAAGAAAAGCCATGACACAACACGTAACGGATATGACACGTCACAGTTTCAATGGTGATAGAGGCGTGAGGCATCTTACTTATGGCACAGGTCTCCGATGCCATCTAAAGGATGCAAGACTCCTGTAGAAGATTCTCCATGCGTAAGGAAGAACAGCACTGGCCTGTGTTTTGATAAGGCCTATTGGGAAATAACATGATCACTCACACAGCGGCTCTGAAAGACAACCAAATAACACAAGACTGAAAGCTTGTATTACCTGCTCAATTTCTCCATGGGTGAAGCAGCACCCAGGTGGTGCCACGATGGTATTTACTCTGGCACCTGTTGGATTTCCAAAAATAATCAATCGTCATTCTAATGATTCAACGCAAAATATATATATTTTTTATCTCACCACTTATGCAAACATAGCAAATGCTGTGTAACAACTACCTATCCGCTCAGCCATTTCTGCAGCTCGTTCTCCCCATATGCCATTGACTGCAGTCAGGACACTCTCCCCTGGCTCCACTGCGTTGAAGATGGCGCACTCCATAGCAGTGTGGCCGGTGCCACTCACAGCTAAGGTCATGTTGTTCTGAGTTTGGAAAATATACTGTATTCCACTCTTGATGTCGCTCATTATCTGTAATGTAAAATGAGCAGATACTGATGTAGGCTACTCCAGAGGGAGATCATTATGATAGAAACACATTTATCACCATCATCTTCACCACAGGAAATCACTCAGAAGCTGGTGACTAAATAAAATGTGCTTTTTAACCACTACAGTACCCTGCCTTTGTTCAGTGAGTATTACAGTATGTGTAAAACCAATCTCGCCTTTCACTGGTATGGGTCAAAGTCTGTTACTTCCACTTGTCTGTTTACTGTGAAGTGTACTTTTCACTTTTCTTTCCATCAACGTGAGTACAGGCGAGTTCTCCGTGATTACATTGAGCTAAAGCCCCCCAAATTATACCTCAAACATTTCCGGATGCATGTGTCCGATGATGGGACTCGCGCCGGCCTCCAGGATGCGAGGGGGAACATTGGAAGGTCCTGGTCCGAACATGTGGCGACGAGGGACCGCTAAGGGGTTCTTCAGGCGCTGGGGCGGTGGGACAGAGGCGGACGACATGCTTACCAGAGGACGACAGGCAGAGGGGAAATCGCAAATGACAAAATCGTGGAAGCAGGTAAAGTAGGAGACAGAGCACACCCCCTCTGTCCGACCAGTGAGCTCCTACTGTCATCTGCGCGTCTTGTCACAACATTTATTTTTTTCAAACTCTTTTTAATATATATATCCCCCCCCCCCCTTTTGTCAACACTGGGGTTTTATGCATAATGCCCACATGTAGCTTGATAACTTTCACATTTTAAAACGTAGGGAGTATGTTTTACACAAGTCATTCAGCACACATTCAAATTAATTATTAACCTGGCTGGAATAGTATTGACGTAAATAGGTTGCATCAGGATCACGATGTGGACAGGCTTCTGCAAGTTCATTTTAGGACTTTTGAGTGCCAAACTGACACTAAGGTGATCAATTTCACCTCAAAAATGAGTAGTAGCTGACAACTAAAGCAAACACTAGCAGTAGTATCCCTGGCCCAGTCCATGCTTCAAAGGATCAACCACTGTCCCTGTGCCCAAGCCCTCCAACCCAGCCTGTCTGAATGACTACCACCCTGTAGCCCGGACCTCCATGGTGATGAAGTGTTTTGAGAGGCTTCATCTGCTCTTCTCTTCCCACATTCCTACATTTTGCCTACCGCCCCAACAGACGGTGCCATCCCACCTGCTGTTCATTGACTACAGTTCAGCTTTCAATACCATAGTCCCTTCCAGGTTGGCCACCAAGCTCAGAGACCTTGGACTGAACAGCTCCTGTCAGGGAGCATTACTGCCTGGATGAAAAGCTGACAAGCTTTGGACAGTGCACTACAGTTCAACCATGGTTACCCAGAATGAGTCGGCCTGCCTGGAGATTTCACATCAGGGTCGTTGAAATGTCTTAATGATCAAAGTGTATTTATAATTTTGATGCAGCTATAAAACTAGACAGTACTGACATATTCTTTACATTCAGTGATATGTAGTTGAGGCAGCGTTCCCAGGGTAAGCCAAAGAAATAAAGCGAAACTTTCACCAAAAGATGTGAATGGGACCAGTAGTATCAGTTTTCAGGACAGTATCAGGGCAAGGTTAATGAAACAAACCAAACATGTTGTGTTTTCATTACACATACTTTAATAAACTGCAAATAGTCCCTTTTTGACACATGCATTCACTTTCCCTTGTTCCTAGCAGCTTTCAGAGAGACAACAGGACTGTCTTCTGGGAGAACTGTCTCCCTCCCCTACCCTAAAATTCCCATAAGATTGCCCCAAGCGTTGAGTTCTACCATTTAAATTTGTGTCTCTTCATTTGGTGGGTGTTACAGAAAAGAAATACAACAACCATGTGCACTCGAACCAGCAGCCAACAAAATGAAACAGATAGACAGATCGCTTGAGGTTTATTGCACCTTTTTAATATGCCTCATAGTTGGGCTTGATGTTTCCGTTGAGGGATGAGGAGATGCTTCCCCAGAGGCTCTGCAGAGAAAGAGCCCTCTCTGTACACGATCCTTCCCCTGAGGATGGTGGCACACACCACTCCTTGCAATGTAAGGCCAAGGTAAGGAGTTAGCTGCACACACAGAGAGGGATAGGACCATCTTTAATAACATTCCCCTCATCAAGTCATTCATTATCATCATTATAGCATCTGTTCATGACAGTCTCGAGGATTATATTTGTTTACCTTGTTTTTATGATGAATGCTTGCCTCTTTGACCTGGGGCGTATGACAAAAAATGAAATATAAATGTTGTCATGTGACAGCAATGGCTGGTTTTAGGTTCAAGAAAGTCTGAGGTCGCCATCAGATGCAGTGTTTGCTCTGTGTTAATGTTATGAACTCCTTATAGTCACCTCAAATTCTTTCTCTGGGTCCCATATGACCAAGTCAGCATCGTAACCAGGGACAAGGCTGCCCTTCTGGTTGTCAAGACTACAAAGCTGGGCTGTTTTCTGGCTGAGCAGCCTCACCACATCAGGCAGCTTAAAGCCCCTCTTCCTGGCAGAACTCCAGAAGAGAGGCAGACCTGAAAAGAAATATTAAACTTGTCAATAGTGATAGATGGTAGGCTGCAAGAGAAAATGAATATTACATTCAGATTTCTGAATCGACACAAATCAAATGTGAAAAATTATATTCAGCCTTATGTCTCATGTCTGACTTTGTCAAAAATGTTCACTATTTTTTCATTAATCCTTTGATAGGAATAGTCACATCAGGAATTCACATTATTCTTGCAGTGTCTGTCAAAGTAGTGGACATTATGTATCCATGTCAAAAGTCTTAACAGACCCAGTTTTTTCTGGTGTCAGACTTTGACCCACCTGCTGTCTACTGTGTCTGAACAGTAAATGATTAGGCTGGCCTCTAAACTTCCACTTAACTCTTGTTTACCTCCTTGTGAACTTTGCCCAGTTTAGCTGATTGTCAAAGGGAGGGGGCGGGGAAGGGGATTACTGTTAGAAAACAGCAGAATATCTGCTGCACCTAGTCTCAGTTTTCTCTCAAAGGAGACACTTGGATTAATCAAATGAAAGAGTACTATGCAAAAACATTAAGCTAGGAGTCCAGACTTGATCTGCGCCCAGTGGATAAGCAATAGGGTACCAGGATACTGTAATACTGTACTGAATCTCATGTGTCAGTAGTTACCAAACTGTAGGGAAGAGATTCCTCCCCAAGCCTGAGTGAAGTCTCCGCTATTCAATTTCTTCAGGTCGGGGGTGCAGGGAGAGTGATCAGACACAACCATGTCAATCTGGCCAGCTTTCAGAGCAGACCATAACTGCTCCTGGTGGGTTACAAAAGGAGTCGATCTACTTCTAGTAATCCATGAAGCTGATTTATCACTGTTTTATTTGCAGACTCAAACGTGAAAATAGTTTATTTCCAGCCTATGAGTGCAGAATCTTGCCAAGATCCCTTTTCGTTTACCTGGTTAGCATGCCCTCTGATGGGAGGGCAGCACTTGAACTGTGTGGCCCCTGCAGGTATGCTCTCTGCAGACAGGCTGAGGTAGTGGTGGGTTGTCTCCACCGTCAAGGGGGCTCCGGCCTGCCGTGCTTCCTGGATCAGTTTCAGTGGCTTTGCGGAGGATAAGTGAACTATATGGCACCGCACCCTAGAGCAGGAAGAGGAAGTTGACCGGGGCATCAGTAACAGGAGAACAACCAAATTGTACCAATGACATATCCATTACTACATAAAAAAGTATCTTTCCGTCATTATGCTACTGGTTAACATGCTGATGCTCTCACTGGTACTGGAGACAGAGATCTGTGACGGTGCGGATCGCCTCGATCTCCATGGCATCTGGCCTGGACTGCAGAAAGGTGGAGTACTGACTGGGGTCTAACAGCAGGGATAGGCAGAGGTTTGGCACCTTGCAATGTTCATTACGTAATTCATGTAATTCATTGAATGTCTCACAATTTTCTTACATTTATAAACTAACTCATTTATAACAGTGACTGCAGTAGATATGATAGGATATACCAAAGATAGATTATATTTTTTGTACTGAGTGTTAAATTATACCTACCCCCTACCTCTTCTGCTGTCTGGGGAACATCCCTCTCTGCATGAAACTTAAGGGGGCAAAGGGGAAGGCATTTCAATGACATCCATTTTATTCTTAGCATGTGGGTTTAATATTCACCAAGTGTGGTTAATGTTATGGAAGGTGAGGCTGCTTGTGAGTTACCAGTAGAACACTCCCCGTGCCTTGCAGCTGCTTCATGGCTGTGTGTAGATCGCAGTCAGAGACATGGGGGAACTCCTCTACCCCGCTGTGGATTAGGAAACACTTGAACCCAGCCACTCCAGCCTGGATCATGGGCCGAAGTTCTAACTGTAAGGACACAGTAATCGCTGTGTTTACTATATGGTCGCTTTTCAGTATGATCTGGCTGAGATTGCATCTATTTCGGCCAAGCTGTTCCACTCTACCTGGTTGCCAGGGATCACACCTCCCCAGAAGGCCGTGTCCACAAAACACTTCCCCGTCGCTTCCCTCATCTTCTCATGAAAATGATCAAGTGTGGTGGTTGGGGGGATGCTGTTGCTATGGGAAGAGAAAATTTTCTTTTTTAATGAAATAAATATTATTTCTTCTCTCCTTTTATCAGTTTTGCATCATTTGTATGTGCAAATAAACCAAGCCTAAACCTAAATCTTCTCAGATCTATGTACAACTGTTGAATCAAACCAAATCCGTCATGCTTAATGGTTAACTTTGTTTCTGCTGTCTATGTTGAAAATGTGGGGCCCACTTAAAAACAGTGTTATTGTGCAATGTGTTTACCCTGATACCTTTATCTACCACCATTGACTTTGCTTTGTAGATGGTGGGTATTGATTCTGGGAGAGGGGAGACTCCAACTTACAGGGGCATGTCCACAATCGTGGTCACCCCTCCAGCAGCAGCAGCCCGGGTGGCGGTCCAGAAGCCCTCCCATGTGGTGCGGCCTGGTTCATTCACGTGAACATGGCAATCTACAATTCCTGGCATCACCACACTGTCGCCCACATCCAACACCTGCCAACACAGACGTGTTACATCACTCATAATATGTTGTGTAATAGATATTACACAATAACTGAGTAATAAGGATTATTCATAATAATAACTGGAATTGTGTGACCTATTATGTCAAACATTTGACTGCAAAAAAGATTATTATTAGGTGAGACAAATCAATTCATGTTCTTTCCAACAGGGGGAGTATGCTGAACGTGAGACCAGCATGAGACAGCCTACCTCACAGGCAGCATCTCTGGAAAAGTTGCAATCGGAAAGGATGCTATGGATTTTCCCATCCTCGATAATGACGACAGCAGGACGGACCTCCTTGCCAACCAGCACCCTTTTACTCCTTACAGCACAGACAGTCGATCCAAGCTCCATTATTGAGTGTCTGAAAGTTCAATGGATTCGTAACTCTGCTTCTACATCTCAGATGTTCAGAGCTTAGTGGCTCAGCATACTGGAGTTGAAGCACCGCCCTCCTGCCACATGGTGCAAAGGTTAAGGGTTTACTGAACCCCCCCTCTCAAATCAAACAGCAGTTCACCTGGAACTATAAGCTCTGCCCACGGATGTCTAGTTCCTGAGGCAACGCGGTAACCTACACTGCCACAAAACCTGCCGACCTGAACGAGTTTAACTATCCTCACTGCTCTGCTTGAGGGTCTTTCTTTCATGTGTTTTCGTCGACTGTATCTTCCTGTGCCACCGTGAGCTCCACAAAGTAAACAGTCCACAACGTGGCCGCACAAAGTGCCAAGTCCGCTCTTAAACTACTGCTCGCTATTTCTTGTTGTGTGCCTAAATCTACTGGCATTTCCCAGTCCCTAGTTGCCCTGTGTCCTGTGCCCTGCCTACAGCTGCTTCTTTCCTAATCTGCTCTTCCTCACTGACAAAAATGTTAGTCTTCCTTCCTTTGTTTCTAGTCGCTAGACCCTTCAACACCTGACTGTGCCTCCAAGTGTTTCCTCCATGGGAGAGACCTGACAGTGTAGCTGTGCCTGAACATTAGTGATGGGGGTGGATTGATTCACGTCATGGTACTCTCTTCTCTCCTCAATGCTTCTAAGATACCCTCTCGATTGATACCCTCTTTCTCACTTTCTAAAGCCTTCCTCAGCTGCTGTCTAAGCTGCCTCCTCTCTTTAACTAGTCGCTCTATCTAGTCTTTGGTTCTAAAACTGCCTTCTCTCCTTTTTCATAAACTCCAAACCTATTTACTTCATATTCATAGATAATATCCCCCATTTTGTCTAACCTATTCTCAACTGTACCTCCTATCTATCGCCGTTCTCAAATCTGTCCTGTCTCCGATGTCCTCTTCTCAGTAGCATTAGGCCATCTTACTCTAGGTTTTTGCCCACTAAGCTGTCATTTCCACAGTTGACTAACCTCCCTGCTCCCCAAATCCTGCAGCTTGGTGCTGCGGCATGCCTCCTCAGTGACAGGGGTATTGATATCCTGCAAACTGCCACTGGACCTCACCCGAATGACTTGACAGACTTCTCAAGAAATACTGATCAATGCGGGGTCCCTGTACTCCCTCTACCAAGCACCTTTTCTTGCCTTGGTGTATTTTAAGGCCCCTCAGGGTTGTCACCTTTTTCCAGCCACAGGAACAAACTGGGAAGGTTTTAGGACATGAGATTTGGGGAGGCTGAGCTGCCTCAGAGGGGTGATTTTGTTGCACGTGAAGTGCACACCAAGGCCAACAGCTAGTGACCAGAACATCTATAGACTTGCATAGAGCCTTTTAGGAGGTATGGATACAAGAAGGGGACAAGAAATCCTCTCCATGACACTCAGGTTTCACTGAAACCACTGGGGAGCAGGTACTAAAGTATCCTGGAACAGATTTTACAACGATACGAGGTATATAAATATCATAGAAAACCTAAGACCCTATAGTAATATTATAATAGAATACCATAGCAGATTAGAAAATACCATCAAGTAGGATTATGTCACTATAAACTCACTGCCGAGGAGCACAGACGTTCCTATAGGAATATTATAATGGTTATAATGGAAATAGTACTACCTCACAGATTCCTCTCTCACCTATCTTGATCACTTTCTTACATGGCTGCTGTTGTCAGGGGTTAGCTTTCTAGCAGACCCAAGCGCAGAACACAGATGCAGAGACAGATGACGTTTAACAGATTAATTGTAAGGAGTTTCACCAAAGATAGGTTAAATAGGAATGGAGATGGCAATGCGGCGTGGTTGACAGAGCGAGGGAGAGCGAGTAGCAGGCAGGTTAGCAGACTGGCTGGGATCCACAAAGGCAGAAACAACAATCTGGCGATGAGTGGGAGGAAAGCCGGGGTTAATATGCTGGAGAGGTGATGAAGCTGATGGAAGACAGGTGTGTTGGCTGAGGAGATGAGGAGCTGATTGCAGGCAGGTGTGTAGGATCCAGGTAGGCAGCAGGACAGGAACACACACACGCCCACACACACCCACAAACACAGAGAGAGACAAAACCAGTGACATGGAACACAGGAGAAATGGGAAACACAGGGAAACATAAGGAGAGACAGGGACACGGCCATGACACGAAGACTGAGCCGCAACATCGGACCGGCTTAAGTAGACCAACGGGGGTGGTTGGACCATACCATCCCAGCTACAACCAGAGGGGTGGTTTTAGACTTTCTCCTTAAAGGGTCATGGCTGCCGTCATGAGAAGTGAATCAGTCTTCCCTGCAATTTACTATGGGCTAATCCGCTTAGTATATAGCTCTGCAGGTGTGACTAGAGTTAGGTTAGTTTTGTTGCATCCTTTTCATCCACTTGTTATATTACTTTTACTTAGTCCTGTTTATTTTGACCTAGATTATTCTATGGCTCTAGAGCAGTCCTTTAAGTTAAAAGTCTACATGTTTTTGTTGTTACTTTGTTATGTATCCCTGGTTTTGTAACCCATCTTATGCCTTTGTCATTCTGCATACCCAGGTTCCTCACAATGGTGCAAGCGCACAGGGTGTGGCAACTGATTTTTGGTAATGTGTTATGAAAATAGACCCCTCAGTGATTAAGCAGCTGCAAATTTCTCACCTGTTTTCAGGGATCTGAGTCAGTGTGTGTCTCAAAGCTCTCTCATTGATGATTCAGTCAATTCCTTCAATGATATATGTCTATCTCTGTGAAGCCCTCCTCTTATCCACTGTCCACAAAACGGGAATGTAGAAGTACCAGATTACTAGTCCACCATCAGAAAATTAGGGAATTACTTTTCTCCCTAAACCAAAAAAAAAATCAAACTGTTAATAAGTATAATCCTAGGTTTTGTTCAACATCATTGATTGGTGTTGTTGCTAAACAGTTGAGGACAATAACATCTTTGATGAATTCCAATCTTGTTTTTGCCTGAAGCACAGCACTGAAACAGCCCTCTTAAGATTTGCTGATGAGGATGAATGTTCCATTTTATTGTTATTAGATTTAAGTGCTGCCTTTGACACCATCAATCATACCATCATGATTAATAGGCTTAAGTAATGGGTTGGTATATTTGGATGTGCCCTCGGTTGGTTCTCCTCATATTTGGACATTTATACTCTTCACCGGGGACCATGTTTTTTCTTGTGCTCTGCTGATGTGTGGCGTGTCCCAGGGGCCAATTCTCTTCTCTCTATTTTGTTTTCTTTGTATATGCTTCACCTGGGCCAGATTATTCAGGTTTGGTTGTTATTTTATATCATTGTTATGCAGATGATACACAATTTTAGATTTACGTAAAGCCCAATGACCTCACTTAAGTTGCTAAATGTTTGGCTGCAATTAAAGATTGAGCTGATGTTTGTGTTGCAGTTGTTGTGGCATAATCATAAGAAATGAAAAGAGCAAAGCAGAGAGATAGGATTGTTTTTTCTCAGACAGGATATGATTCAGTGCGAAGAAGGCAGCATAGACATTTAGCATGACATATATCAAGGTGAAAAATGTCAGCATCTGTATTGAAGCTAGCCAGCTAGTTTTCAGACAAATAAATAACTACTTGCGATTAAAACAATCTACAGGATCCTGAACCCTGCATTTAATTGGCAGCATTATTTAATCAGGCAGCTCTGCTGGGCTTATGCATTTGTTTACAGTATCATGATTCTGCTTGACCCATCCATGGTTTCTACTTCCTGGCATCTCTGAAGATATGAATAAATATGTGAGGGATGTTGACAAGATGTGTTTGTGGATGTTGGAAAGAGATGAAGAGAGAAAAAATGTTTACTGGGTGTTTGTGCAAAGCAACACTGATTGCATAAGAAGCCAGCATGGCTGCTGGCTAGTGGTCAGATTTGTTTTCAGCTCACCACAGTAAATTCAGCCCAGCAGGCTCTTCATTTGGACACAGAGCTTCTCTGAATTGGGTACAGAAGGTCTATGAAACAAGCTGCCTGCAATAGCGACCAGCCAACCATCCCTTGCTAACCAGTCAAACAGCCAGTCCACCATATACAGACTAGACAGAAGTAGAAGGGTTCACATTTAACATATAATCCTAAATAAATTAATATTGCCATGGAGGTTACATTTTCACTGTGACCACTCATGCTGAAAGTTGCATTAAGTAATCTATTACCTTTATTGCCCTCTATAGGCAACCAAGGAATTGCAATTGTAATTAAGATAAATGATGGTCCAATTTTCACAGTAGAAACAGGTAAAATAGCTTTTTAGAGTAGAGAGCTAACAGAAACGTCTAGTGAAGAGGTTATGAATCACCATGCAAAATACTGGAATAGCACTGCTTTGTCATTTACTTTTTTGACTTGAGAAATTAGCATCTCGCTCATAGCACCATCCTCCATCAGTGATGTATGACGAGGGGCTGGAAAGTGTGTTTTGAAAGCCAGAAATCTCAGCACCTGGCCAAGTAATTGTTGAGTCATTGGCACTGATCAACAAACCTATCAACCCCCACAGATATATTATGGTAATTTTGTGGTATGTTGCATTAAAACTCTTACTTATTACACCTTTAAATATGCATGCATTCACAACAGGTATAAGGGACTCTAGATCAAAGTTCTGCATAGAATGACAAATGCTGAAAGTCATCATTAAAACCAATACTAATGAAATTCCCGTAGGTGGGGTGGGCCTCTCTAGCCCATTACTATAATATGATGTAAACTTTGACATACAGTATACCCCCATGTTATGGCAGGACAGTGTTTTAATGTGATACTAGGACCCTATTTTACTGAAATGATGATGACTTCTTTTGATCCCAATCATTTCTCTGTTCTGGTTGATGACGTCTATTTCCCATGTGAGCTAGGTTCATGCACAAGGGTCAATATGAGGGTGAGCTGTGCGTAATGGCTAGATGTACGGTAACACAAACACACAAATTCATAAAAGCCTATTGATTTAGTGACTGCACAAGTGGGCTGGAGGTCTGAGTAGCCCTGTAACTATTCCTGACTGGGGCAGAATACGGAAATTATGAAACTCATCAAAATTCCATCTGAGAGGGGCTTTAAGGTCTGATATTGACGTATTGAGATATGAAGGTATTTAAGGTGTGCATTATTAATTCATGGCATTTGGTGGCCATCTGCAATAAAATATTAGCATGCTCTATGTGTGTGTGTGTTGTTTTTGAGGCCTTTTCTAATCGGTTGTTTTTTGGACATTGTCCCTTGATATTGTATTTGTTACGCATTGAGGGTTGAACTGGTGTCATTAAAAGCGGTATCCTAGCAAACATTGCCTTAAGAACCTCCCTTTATATCCCATTGCTATTTTCGGGGTTAGACTTATATTAATTTACCGTTATAATATGATGTGGTCATTAATGAGGTTGCTTCCATGAAGAATGCTGATGTGAAGTAGTAGTGTATTTGAGATATAACAGAAAATTTGACATTTCTGGAAAAGGATGTAGTGGTTAAAATACCTCCTTCAACAACAGTGATTCATTTTTTGGATTCATTTCTTTGTAAGACATTTTTTAATGTTTGTTGCAGTCCAAGATTTGATGTTTTAGTTATTGATGTTATTGATTTTATTTTTATAATTGTATTAAATTTGTGTTCAAATTAATACAATTATGTTACTTCATTGTTATTTCACTTAAAACTGCTATAGGTAAGATTGACTGTTATGGCTAATAAATATATGCCTTTAAATATCACCCTTTTAATCCCCTCATTTGGTTAATCTTGTAAGTGAATAAGATGAGAAATGAGAATTCCAGGAACAGCAACAGCATAATTTTTCTCTATTTGACCTGTTAAAGTGACTTCTGTGGTGCTTCCATCCAACCAATCAGATAAAGTCTCCAGGGTAGGGGTGCTTATTTTAAGTATTTTCGAAGTTTGACATATTAATTTAGTTTTAAAAGCTAAGGCATTCAAAATACCTCTATTTTTGCTTGTTTTGAGGGCTCCCTAAGACATTCTTGCTTGGGGCCCCAAAAAACCTAGGGGCGGCCCTGCTCAGAATAGTGTCCATCCACAATATACCAAAGATGCAATTCCCATTAGTCAGCTGCATAGACTGAAAATAATTTGAGTCTCTGGAATATCAGGTGGGCAACATGAAGAAGAAACTCAATGAAAGGGGATACACAGACAAACAGTTTGTTGTTACAGTTTGTTGTTGCAGTAAGTAAAAGTCACTGAAAAAACACTGATTCCTCTGTAGTGTGTGTACTGGGATATTCACACAGAGCACTACAAGTCAAAAGGTTGATCAGGAGACACTGGCATATTTTGGCAAGTGATCCACTTGCGGCTGAACTGTTCAAGGAACCCACCAGGGTAACCTTTCACAGAGCAGAACCTCTTGTAGTCATATTGCTGCACTCAGATTGTCTACATACAAAACTAGCTCAAGTTGTGTCACCCATACCAGAGGGGAATTTTAAATGTGGTCAATGCACACAATGGGCCTCAATACCGAATGTTTTCGTATATAATTCATAAATTTGTCGTATTTATGTGCGTACTAAAACATGAACGTGGGATTCATGAAACGTGCAGGAAACCTCAATTTGTTCGTAAAACAGGTGTATATTTGATGAATGCCAATCGTTCGTAAATTGGATGTGCGTGCCTGTTGAAGCCAATTTGCATAGGTAAACGCCCTGTTGAACACCGTAAAAGACGTGCAGACTGACAGGTCATGTGCAAGTAAATAAGGGGAAAAGGAGGAAAAAAGAGGAACTTGGCGGAGTCCGAAATGGAAGTGTTGTGCGCATGCGTGCATGAGAAAACAACAATGGAGTTTTCAGAAGCATAAGCAGCGGAGTCACAAGAACTGATAAAAGTAAAGCATGGCAAGAAATTTAAAAAAGTATAAGGAGAAGTAGATGCGTATTATCAGCCACAGGAGTTTTTATCAAGTTTTCAAGTTTATTGTCACGTACTAGATAGCAATGCATACATCATTACCAGTAGTGAAATTTTTGTCCTCCGGGTCAATTCAACTTAACACAGTAGTAAAAATTCAGATAAGTAAATAAATAAGTAAGTAAATAATAAGTGATTAAGGAGAAATAGTAAACAATAGAAACAGTAATAAGGTGCAAAGTAATAAGGTGCAAAATAAAATATAATAAAGAGTAATAATAGAGATATTTACAGGAGGGCAGCGCACTGAGCTGCTATCCGACATGGATCAGAGGATCAATCAATAATAGGAGAGACCTCACTGTTGGGTGTCCAGTCGGCATTGGAGTTGGACACAGATCAAATCCAGGCTGCATCTTCATCAGATGGTAGGACTATGTTATTGTATTTGTAAGGCATCCAGTCCATGTCATCAACCCATTACAAGTTGGATAATCTTGTGTTATTAATGAGGACAGTTCGGCAAATACTTGCCGAGCCTATTAGGTCTTTTTTTTCTCTACAAGGCCACTGAAACATCTTGTTGCTGTTGAGGTCTGGCGCGACTGTAATTGATTTTTCATAAAGAATAAGCCGTTCTAAGAGCCTTCCCGCATGTTTCTAAACACACAAACACATTTCTGTATGTTTCCAAGCACTCGTAGGACTTGATCGTACCAAATGAACAAATTCAGATACGAACAAAATGATGAATCCGACTACGTTCGTAGAAACATTTGTACTAACGTTGTACGATCAAAGCAATTTAAAAACAGTTTAAAAGTTATACAACATTGAGCATAAGGAGCTACATATGAGAGAGTAAAATACACTTAGCCCCCTCTGTTGTATTTTTTGCCCTCTCTGTTTAAGCTTTATGTATCTATAGAAAAAGGTGTATATAGGTGTATGCTAGGGCGTCTATAGTAGCCTACTGAAACAGAGCGGAGGAGATCGATAGACAGACAGACATGTCACTTAGTTCGGTTTCTCAGCCTGCTTGCTTTTCATGGTTGTAAATGCAACTTTCGGCCCTAATTCCATTTCCCCTGTTGTAGAGAGAGAGAGAGAGAGAGAGAGAGAGAGAGAGAGCGAGAGAGACTGACTCAGCCTCCCCCTGCTGATTTTGACAGAATCATTATCGTTCAGCAATCTTCTGCAGTGCTTCGTTCTTATGCGAGTCTCTGAGTAATAAATGTATTCTTTGATTTTGAAACAGTAGCCTTATGTTATTTAGCCTTTCTGAGGCTATTGCATGGTTAAATCAATGAATTTTATTTTATGAAAAGAATTGGCCCCTCACAATTTTTAACAGCCCCCTCAGTCACTTCATCCTGGCACCGGGTCAGAAAAAATAATCAATATAAGAGTTAATAGAATGCCTTTGTATAAAAATAGGTTTTAAGTTGTGACTTAACAGATAAAAGTGAATTCAGACCACAAACCCTGTGAAAGCACACTTATAACAATATGTTTTTAAGAGGACTGAGCTTTATTTTGTGATCTCCCAGGTTCCCGTGTCTGAAAAACTTTGCGGTGAGCTCTACACATGGGTGAAAGGATGCGTAGAAGTGCGCACCTTTTACCGTATAGAATTTTTTAAATAAATCCCGACGTTTGCGGTGAAAGATGCACATTTCATGCCCGTTAACACCACTTTTTTGTGCGTAGAAACCTTTATAAATGAGGCCCCTGGTCACTAGCTGTTGGCCTACTAGTTTTACTCTAATTCAGTAAATTCAGTAAATCAAAAAATCACCTCTGCCACTGTCGCTTCACAGCAAGAAGGTCACGGGTTCAAATCTCGGCCCTGGCCCTTTCTGTGTGGAGTTTGCATGGCGACCTGTCCTGGGTGTCTCCCTGTCTTCTGCCCAATGCATGCTGGGATTGGCTCCAGCACCCTTTGTGACCCAGAATAAGAATAAGTGGGTATGGAAGGATGTTTTTACATTTGTTTTCAGCTGTTTTCTGAAGCAGGAAAAACACTAGAGGAGGCCAATTTCAGCCAGATCTTCCTCCTTTTCGAGAATCTGGCCAATCAGGTTACATAATCCACCGCTGGCGGCCATGTTGGAGGTCCATGGCTCTTGGCACCTGTGAACAGCTGATTGCATTTCTAAACTTATCCCGCAGCAATCAATAGTCTGGAAGAGACATGGTTAACTCCTGCAATGTTTTCGAATGGGTTTGATTGATTCTTTGCTAATATATCTGATCAATTTTGTATTGATCTAATGTCAGTTTGGTAGCTTCATAGCTTTGGTATCTATCCATAGTATTCAGTCAGCTATCTCTGCCTTGTAACTCATCTGATTTGCATAACAGCTAACATTACATAGCTAGTAGTGGTGGCCAGTAGTTGTATGGTAGGCTGCTGACTAGTTAGCTAGCTAACAAAACCCAAAATGTTTGTTCAGCTTTACTGAGCTGACTCTTCTCAAGCTACAACTCAAGAGTGTGTTGGAGTAGAGATTAGGGCTAAAGACAACTTTACTTTAGAGTTTACTGTGTCACAGTAACCTACATTTGTAAACAAATCTACTTCATTAGACCATTCATTTTTGCTTATAACATTAATGAATGGACTATGTAATTCTCCAGTTGACCTTCCAAGATAGCGTCAGCCTTGGTTGGTAGAACTGTGACACAGCTACAGCCTCTATAGGCACAGCAGTACAGGAAAGCCCGGTACGAGCTCAGAAGGACAATAAAAACAGCCAAGGGACAATATAGGGAAAAGGTGGAGTCTTGTTACAGTGGCTCCAACACCAGGCACATGTGGAGTGGGCTAAAGACCATCACGGACTATAAGGGAAAGGGCTATACCGTGGGGGAGGTGACCGCTTCTCTTCCAGAGGAGCTGAACTCCTTCTACGCCCGCTTTGAGAAGCACACCAAGCCAGAGATTTTGTTAGAACAGGACAACTGCCCACTTCAGATATCTCGGGCAGATGTGTGTAAAGCCTTTAAAAAGGTAAATGCACACAAAGCTCCTGGTCCAGACAATATCCCGGGCCGTGCTCTCAAAGCATGTGCCCAAGAACTGGCAGATGTCTTCACAGACATCTTCAACCTTTCCCTGCTCCAGTCTGTAGTCCCCACATGTTTCAAGAAGACCACCATCATCCCAGTCCCGAAGAAACCAAACGTGAGCTGCCTAAATGACTACCGCCCAATAGCACTCGCCTCCGTTGTCATGAAGTGCTTTGAACGGACAGTCAAAGCTCACATCACATCCTCACTACCCACCACACTAGACCCACTCCAGTTTGCCTACAGGCCAAACAGGTCCACTGACGATGCAATAGCATTCGCACTACACACTGCCCTCTCCCACCTGGACCAGAGGAACACTTATGTGCGGATGCTGTTCATTGACTACAGCTCTGCTTTTAACACCATAGTGCTGTCCAGACTTGTCACGAAGCTCCGAGACCTGCACATCAGTTCCTCCCTGTGCAGCTGGATCCAGGACTTCCTGACGGGCAGACACACAGGCTGTATGGATCAGCAATGTCACCTCCTCCACACTGACACTCAGCGCCGGTGCCCCCCAGGGATGTGTGCTCAGCCCCCTGCTGTACTCCCTGTTTACCCACGACTGCACGGCTCCAACACCGTCATTAAGTTTGCTGACGACACCACTGAGCAGAGGTGAGAGCCCTGACATCGTGGTGTCAGGACAACAACCTCCTGCACAACGTCTGCAAGACCAAAGAGCTGATCATGGACTACAGGAGGCTGCAGGGAGGGAGGCATGCACCCATCCACATCGGGGGA
>CABFOQ010052464.1:0-21506 GCA_900660455.1 Gephyroberyx darwinii
GTTAGTAGTATACAGCTGTTAAAAAAATAATAATTATAGGGGTGGGCTAGGCATGGGACGATATGAAAATTTCATGTCACGATTATCCTGGCCAATATAATTGCGATTCACAATATTATCCCGATAATCATCAAAATATGCTTAAAACTCTTAAAATAGCACTAAAACATACTGGAATCACTTTAGTTAAGAAACAAATATTTTTATTGCACATATCTTAACTGTACAGCAAGGACAGCAGAATGAGTGCAAAAAAACAAACAAAAAAACAATCTTAAATAAGGTAATCAAATAAATTATAAGGTCCTCCTGCATAAGTGAAATTTTTTTTTAATACGTTTTATTCGCACGCGTGCTCCTAAATACATTTTACATCTATTTTTAGTCGCAAATGCGAGTGAATCGCTCGCACTGTTGAGCCCTGATCCAACCTGAGGTAACGTTAACATTAAAAGATGCAGCAAATTAGCTATTTAGCTACATAGTTAATTTGCTTCATCTTCACAAATTCACTGGTGACCAAACCTTAACTAACGTTCACAACACACAGTATCATAACGTAATGAACTTTTAGATAAACGTCAGTTTATTTAGTCACTTGCTACGTTATTTTACCTGGTGTTTGGCGAACAGAGCTGGGTGGTTGTCACGAAGATGGGTGTGTAGATTGGAGGTGTTGGCCCCCCGGGGCAGACACCTTCCTCCGGCAGGTTCTGCAGAAGGGCAGCTCATCTTTTTGTCGTTCCTTGCTGCTGAAGCCAAAGTATTTCCACACATCGAATTTGACTTTTTTTGTGGAGGATACAATGGGCAAGCTGAGCCTTCAGCCATGGCGACGAGACGACGATGGGATTGACGAGAGGAAGATGGGGAGTTGCGGTCTCGCTCACCCTTGTGGCCAATTAACCTAGCAAGACAGCTGGATTCGCGAGATCACGACGAGCACGCGAGGTTCTGTGATCTCACGCCACTAGTGGCAAATGGCAATTCAAAATTAATCTGGAAATCAATAGGAAGTTTTTGAAGTCACTCATGAGGATATTCACGATTATGTCGATAATGGAAATTCAACACGATAGGATTATCGTGAGTTTTTTATCGCGATAAAAGTAAAATCGTATATCGTCCCATCCCTAGTAAGCAGTGCCGATAACTTGCCTACACCTCTTAAGAAATGCCCCTTACACCAGAACCACCAGAGCCGTGTATTGTGTTGGGACATTAGATTATTCCTTCATTTTGACCGCACTTTATATGTGTTTGTGTCTCCAATATTTCATTTGACAAGACAGCACTTTAAGGCAACACGTCTAAAGTTCGCACTTGAAACCACTACTTGCTTAGTAGTGGTTTGAGTTTGGTACTTAATCTACTGATTGAGTGTGCAGCACCAAGGCAGGCAGCTCTGTGGTACATCACCTCCTCATAAAGCCACAGTAAATCTTGAGATTATGGGCAGGGCTCAGATCTCACACGATGCTGGTAAAGAGCAGTCAAGAGCAGCTATAGGCCAAAGGGTTGAGGCTGGCTGGCGGAGCTGTAAGTAGTTCAGCTGGAAGAACACAGCAGCACACAGGGAGGTCCACTTCGGTTCTGGCTGACTCAGTATGAAAACTGGTGTACATTTGCTCAGATTTGCCATTGGAAGTCATTTTTAGAAGTAGGTTAACAAAAGAGAAAGTCACATTACACAAAGTACATTGAGACCAGTATTGTTGTCCTACTGATTTTAACAGTAAATAATAATAATACCCGGGAGTATTTTCACGACAGAAGAATTAAAAATGATTTATTATATCACAACTTAGAGGAACACAACATCTGACCAATTTCTTTGTCAAACAATAAAATAGGAACACAAAAAGGGCTTCCAAAACATTCCCCAAATGTTAAGCTTCAACTGAGAGCTAAAGCAATAGCAAATCAGTATACCTATTTGGTTTTTATTCTTTAGTCTTTGAGAGGAATTTTGGTAACTAAACATAAAAGATACATGATACTTGATAAAATACAGGGCTGGCCATGAATCAATACAAAAATATTAAAAACACAGTATCTGTTTCTGTTCTATGGACTTCCTCAAGCTATTTCCAAACTCTTATCAGCTGTATGAATGAAGTTTGAGTGAATGAGAATACCGATCGGAAACAATCACATCACCAAATCAAGTTATTATCATGTAAGAGGCAAGCAAAAAAAAAAAAAGAAAACGATAATTGTTAATGTCAATGGGGTCTAAATGTCTGGTTCAAACATGTGGTCATAAATATCAAGCAGGCTTGCAGTTTAGAAAGTTAAAAATCATGTACTCGGGACACCGATGACAACACACATCATACATTCCTTAATCCTAATGATGAATGCATAAATCCTGCGATACACAAACACATCTTTGGAAATAGCGCATCCATTTTTTGTCACTTTGTATTGAATTAGACAAGCTCTACCTCCTGAACCCTGCATTAACCAAACAACAGTTTCTCCTTGACACTGGTCTTGAATATTTTTTGCTGCACTCACTCATGTCTATCAGCAACTTGAATGTAGGTTTGAGATGCAGAAGTTCAGTGACCCTTCATCTATATTTGAGGGGGCATGCCTTTTACATAAGACGATGTGCTTTACTACAGAGCTGGGTTACAAAGTTACAGATGTGAAAGCACCGCTGGCTCAGAGTCAGTGTGGACAGTGTATGCTACAGTCCTTGTTGCTTGGCTCAGCCCCCAGCTCTGGCCATGGCAAGGAGGCAACAGCCTCCGGACAAGGTGAGGGGACAGTGGAGGATAGCTTTCATTTGGTGTAACTCTAAGGACTAACTGACAGTGGATGACGAGGTGTTCAGTGGCAGTTAATGAAGGAGTAAGGCAGGATGTAGGGTGAGAATTCAGTTTTGGGGGAAGAGCTGTGGTAGGAAAAAGTGGCCAATCGAGAAAAACAGACTAGGAGAAGGCTGTCCTTTGTTGGGTGTATAGGAGAAACAGGGAGGCCCTTTATCCCCTGCTGGATCAAGGAACTTACGAAAAACAGAGATGGGGCAGCTATTTGTCCATTGTCACTTCCCCTCCCAAGCATCATCCCTCTGTTTGGCTGCCAGGCGCCTTTGGTCTGAAAGATAATAGATGACAGAGAAACATAAAGGTCAATGTATCAATCTGCAAAACCCATTACTTCAACAACTCTGAAGTGACTTAACGCTTTGAACTCTATCTTGCATCACTTTCCTCACCACACTGTAGGACGTCTACAGATTGGAGTGCCAGTTGTAAATTAATCCCTCCATATGATCCCACGTGGCATCCATTCCAAGCACACAATGTTCAGCATAGGATGCACTTCAGCACTGACATTTACTGTGCGTGCTGTGATCTTAAATAAAGATCACAACAGTGCACTCGTGCCAAGAACAAAGGACACATTTTTAGTTTGTTCTACTCAAGGCCTTGACTTAACCGCTGACTGGCTGCTCAGTGGACAACCACTTATGGTTTTCTGCGCCTATATACTTATGTTCCTACTGTGAAGGGAAATGACTGCTAGCCTGATTATAGACTTGCTAGATTGTAGATCTGCATCTGCAATACAGGACAGGAGGAATGGAGATCAACTTCTCTTGGCATTAACTTGCAACTCTGCAAGCCATTTTCTTTGTAAAGTTTAATGACAGCTCCCACTTGTGGTGGAAACGTTGCGATGCAAACATTGAGATTGTCAGACAAGGTTTGTTCTGATCGTTTTTAACCTTTATCTATACAGGGAAGGTTAACTGAGCACCCATGCTCTTTTTCAATGACGCCCTGCTTGACACTCACACAGTTAAGACCATTCACACCTGGGAGCTGCCCAGTACAACCACAGTGTTCCTGTTGGCCAAAGAGCAGCTCGACTGGAGCAAGCAAGGTCTAAGTACCTCAACAGTGGGTGAGGGAGAAAAGAGCATTCATCATTCACTTTCGCTACCCAGATTTGCCCAGCCAGTCTGGGATTAGGAGTGGCAACTTTAGGTCACAAGCCTGCTTCTCTATCCCCTAGGCGATTGCTGGGAGAATGCACAACCCACACATGATAGAACAGACCAGTCAGGTCTGCAAAGGCAATTGAACAGACCTTAAAAGAGGTCTTATTAGGATGCTTTTGACCTTGGTATGGTTCCATGGTCCAGGCCACAATGTTAAATTGAGCAGCATGATGTCACTGTGTATGACGTACCTCTCGCCTGCTGAAGTTTCTTCTTCTCAGCCTCACGGTCCTCCCTTGTCTGGTTGCTCTTAACACCCAGGGCTCCAATCACAAGCCTGCGAGCCAGTGCTGCACTTGTCTGGGGTCGCTCCTTAGCAGGCAGGAGGTAGTCTTGGGGTGGGAGGAGAAGAGAATAAAGAGGGAGAGAGATAAAACCTTATTAGAGAAATAGTAGGGGAAAAAATAGATAGGACTAGCTATGGCCTCTCAGCAATACCAGGCATGTATGATTTTAAGTGGATGACTTAGGATGCATATCTAAATATCTGAGATACAATGGACAAATGGACGAACAGATGGAAGGATAAATTATTATTGTGTACCGGAGCAGCTTCGGGCTTTGGCCTTGGTGGTGGCAGAGGATTGGGAGAGTGGTCGCACCTTCATCAATGGGTGTTTGGACCTCAGGACCTCACGAGCTGAAAAGGAAAAGGAATCACATAAGTCAACATGTTGCCTAATATTATTTAATTACATCTCCAAAACAAATTTTGAAAGATCATGTCAGAAAAGAGGTTCAAATTTAGGTATAACAAAGTACCTACTTTTATGTTAAACTGCTTCACTAACCTGCTATTGGGCTGGAAAAGAGGCCCAGGGCATGTGTGTCATCGACCCACTGGATGTCAAAGCCTCTCTGTCTACAGACACGCATACACACACAGTTGGAGAGCTATGAAGTATTGTCTCAATTGCAGTACACAGAATTTAAGGGCTTCTGAGACCTGAGAATCTCAACTACACTACCAATACACTAGTACATACTGGTAAGACTGAAAAGACTTGACAAGGTCCTCTGTCTTAAACTCTGATGGAAAGTCGTAGATCTCTATGATGTGAGAACACTCATCCTCTCTGAGTTCAGTATCTCCATCTCCATCTCCGTCTCGGTCCATGTTGTAGTAATCAAACCTGGGCTCCTGGATTGATTCTTTCTTTCTACCTTCCTTCACAGACAGCTGAAAGGGTGAGGGAGGTGTGAGGATAGATGGGAGATGTGGAAAGTAGAAAGAGGAATAAGGGGATATGGGAGGAAGCAAGGAATTTAGAAGCCATGAAGGAAAAGAGAAGAGACTTTACTTAGCAAAACGCGAAAAAACGTTGTCCTAAACTGTGTCATTCCCCTCCATCAGAGGAAGAGCTGAATAACCAGATGGGACAAAGAGAGGTTGTTACTTTATATATAAGACCTGATTTGCCCACTGCACTCAAAATTAATGAAATAACCAACACCAAATACTCACTTCTTCAAGCAGGTGTGGATCCAGACAATCCCCATCGTCGTTGAACAAGGTGTCCCAACTGTCCTCCTCCTTTCCTGCCTGAGAGGAAGGTGTTTCCAGCCCCGAGCTAACCTCTGCCTCCATCTCTGCATTTTGTAACCGGTCTTGTTTTTCATCAGGCTTGGTGTCACCATTCTGTATCATAAGCCCATCTTCACCTCCAACAGACACTGTCCCATTTCCTACTTCAGCCGCGTCCTTCTTGTTCTTGCCTTTCTTTTGCGCCTTGTCTGTGTAGCGAGGCCTGGGTCTTGATTTTACGTCTCCCTTATCTTGGGGTTTGTCCTTGGATGAGTCTTGTCGTTTCTTGGGCACATAGAGGGACTTATCTGGCCTCTTTGTGTGTGAAGGTGTCTTGGTTGAGGGCTGGGTCGTAACACTTTCTTCCTTTGGCTGTTCCAACTCCATTGCTAAATGATGCTATTAAAACAGCATCTAGACTATTGGGAAAGAAGAGAACAGAAATCACGACTATGTCAACAAGCAAGTCATTTCATGTCATTAAACGACCTTTTAACCTTACTAAACTCCTTTCAGATTCTCATTGAGTTTGCTTTTGTTGAATGACTGCATAAACTATACTTTAGATGTCAATAACGTTAGCTAAGTACTCCGGGACACGGTCCAACACCACAGTCCAACGGCTTCTTACTGATCGAAGTTAAACAGTCCTAGCAAGCGTTGTAAGCAATTTAGCTACTTTCAGATGGTAAGTTAACGGTATTCATTCTCGACACACACGCAAGGTTAGTTTAGGTCTACTTCAGAATTGCATTCCATTCATTTCCTTTCAATTCGCTGATACTGAACAATCATTTTAGCAAAAATGCGTATCTGTCCGCTCACCCGTGTTTGTTTAGTAAGCGATTTTCGTCGCACTTGTGACGCAGCCGTGGGAAAGTCGCAGTGCATTCCGGGAGATGTTGTCATTGCATGGCGCGGCAACTGCCGCAGCAGAAAGCACTGCCAGGGTGTTTCTGTTTTCCTTGAATTTATTTTTTTCAATCGAACAAGTATATAAATTATGCGGCATTATATTCTGACCTAGAATTTATTTCCATGCTGTCGCTTGAATGCATTTGTTCATTACGGATCTACATGGGATGGAGTAGCAAAACATCCGCCTTTGGAGTACACGCCCAAAGTACCACAGGGCAGCCATTGGTCAAAACCCTAATCATTCAAACAGTTCCTCAATGATTGGAGAATCACTTACACAAGCTGTTGCGTAAATTTAAACTACAGAAATTGTGTAAGGTAAGAAAAAAAAACCTCTAAATTTGCGTGAAGACGGCTCTGGAGGCTTTCACGTCGCTTCGTCGCTTCGTAGCGTCGTCTCTTCTTTCTTCACATTAATCATTATATCAGGTAAACCGGTATTTTTCTGTGACCTATTGATTATTTCTATGGTAAGAGGAATGAAACCTCTGCATGGAATGATGATGATGATGATGATAAATGAAACATATGGAAAATGCATTTAGTATTAGAAGTAGTATTTATTGTTATTGTTTAGTATTAGTATTATTATCTACCTGTGCACCCAGAATGTTGTACAGTTAAAGAAATCTATGGGCGGTGGGGTACAGTAACCAGAAAATGTCTACAGTGCAAGCTTCTCTGCACATATAAATCATATTAAGCATATTTTTCCTTAAATGAAAAATGAAATGCCACATAGAATAATTGAATATGTGCTATTACATGGCGCCCGTCTTTATGAAATTCTTTATTAAAAAAAAAAGGTTGTTAATAAGGGTAGAGCCTCCACCATTGGTAATGTTTTATTGGTGATTAATAAAAACAATGTGCATTCTGTCTTTGAATTAGTGATGATTTGGCTCTGCCTAAGGATGCTGATGATCTGTCTAGGTGCACATATGTTTACGTATCATATTGATCTAACAATAATGTGCTGCTGCTGTACTGTGCTCCTATGTATCACTCACCCATGCTCTATGTGCCTCTAGGTTGCAGTGATGTGGACAAGTCTGTGGCTCCTCCTCCTAGGACTCCAGCACCAGTCCCTCGCCCAGAGCTCTGAGCCCATGTTTAAGGTCGTAACAGAGACAGTACTTCCTCCTGACAGTCTGCACAACCCTACACAGCTCAATTATGGGATGGCTGTAACAGATGTAGACGGTGACGGTGACATGGAAGTGGTGGTGGCGGGGTGAGTGGTGAAAATGACCGAGGGATGGAGGAACTGGCGAAGGGGTCTTTCATGGGAAGTGAGGAAGGGAGGTAGGGAGGTAGTTTGTGCTCACAAGTGTACAGGTGTATTCCAAATGCACACCAAACCCCTGTGGTGTCCTTGTCCCTCCTCAGGTATAATGGGCCCAACCTGGTGCTGAAGTATGACCGCAGTCAGAACAGGTTAGTAAATATCGCTGTGGATGACCATGGCTCTCCGTTCTACGCCCTGAGGGACACAGCAGGCAACGCTATTGGAGTTACAGCCTGCGATGTGGATGGAGATGGGCGTGAGGAGATCTACTTCCTCAACACAAACAGTGCTTACTCTGGTAAACAGTGAATTCCTTTTAACAAGCTCTCTGTGGCCGCTTGTATGTGCATGTTGCGGGACCTCTGCAAGACACTTTAGGTAGCTGGATTATTTTTCTGTTTTTACCTCATGATACCTGATTTCTTTTCCATGGCAGGAGGGGCTACATACTCAGACAAGCTCTTCAAGTTTCGTAACGGCCGCTTTGAGGATCTGTTGGCTGATGACCTCAACGTACGTCGTGGTGTGGCCAATCGTATGGCAGGACGTTCTGTGGCGTGTGTTGATAGGAAGGTCAGTAAACCCACTCTGTCATCCACAAAGTCAGAAACATTTCTTACTATCTCCTTCCTTTTCATTCTTTCTGATCTCTGAACTCTGCTGTCTCTCCCTATTCCCTCTGCTACACCTTCTGCTTACTTCTGCCTCTTTGTACCGTAGGGTACAGGCCGTTATGCAGTCTATGTGGCCAACTATGCCAGGGGTAACATCGGTCCCCATGCTCTCATAGAAATGGACGAGGCTGCCAGTGATGTGCCCAAGGGCATCATCGCTCTGTCTGATGTAGCTACCAAGACCGGGGTCAAGAAGTTCACAGGTAAGGGGTCAAGAGGTCACACACATGGAAAAGTGTAGCGTATATTGTTCTCAAGTGGGCCACAGTGCTGAATTGCATTGCTTGTTATGTAGGTGGGCGGGGTGTGGTGGTTGGACCAATCCTCAGCCAGATGAAATCTGATGTGTTCTGTGACAACGAGAACGGACCCAACTTTTTGTTCAAGAACAACGGAGACGGGACCTTCGTTGACATGGCCAGACAGGCAGGTGTGTATGAGAGGCAGCTGAAAAGCAGGTATAGTCAGAGGTGGAAAGTACTTCTAATTAAGCACAGTACTTGAGTACGGTTTTGAGATACGTGTACTTCACTTGAGGAATTTCTGTCTCATTTTGCTCCACTACTTTTCAAAGCAAATATCCTACTTTTTGCCCTGCTGTGTTAATACAGACATACTAATACCTGCAGGGTGTAGTTACCTGTAAGAAAAGGTTTTGCATGTATATGACCACTTATATAAAATGCTGCATATTTTGCCATCAGCTTTAGCATTAATTGGCTATGTACAATTTTAGGTTAATCCATAGAAGTACATGTATTCAATATGGAAAGATTCTAGCACTGACATACTGAAGGATATTGAAAATGTACTCTTACTTTAGTCCATATAAAATAAATATTTTAAATACAGCTGTTCTGTGTAGTTTTCAATCTTTAACATCTGAAATGTCAAATAAAGTTAATTATATTCCTTTATACTGACTAAATAAAGTTTTCTTAGAGAAAAACTCAATCCCTACTCCCTAGAACCCGGGTTAAAGTTAGAACGTAGCTATGTGACTATGATAGTTCTACGCTTTGACAGAAGCATCATTTGGGTTAACTCTTGGTTCATTTTCAGAGTTTTAAAGTTTCATGTAGAAAGAAAAATTAAGTTATATTTCAATTATTCCAATTCCTATTTTTCCCAATACCAG
The DNA here is from genome assembly GCA_900660455.1 of Gephyroberyx darwinii. Taxonomy (NCBI): domain Eukaryota; kingdom Metazoa; phylum Chordata; class Actinopteri; order Trachichthyiformes; family Trachichthyidae; genus Gephyroberyx; species Gephyroberyx darwinii. Next base: position 9,559 of record CABFOQ010052464.1, read on the forward strand.
CTGTACTGTAGCCTATAACACTGTGTCAACTTGTTAAGGTGTGGAGGACCGGTACCAGCATGGTAGAGGAGTAGCACTAGCAGACTTCAATGGAGATGGAAAGACAGACATAGTCTATGGCAACTGGAATGGCCCGCACAGACTTTTCCTGCAGGACAACGATTACAAGTTCCGGGTAAGGAGAGCGAACAGGATAGAGGGAAATGAAAAAGGAATGGGTGGCAGATAAGAGGGTAAAAGGGAAAGATCTGGATATAGATGACTTGACTGTACTGTGTTCTCCTGTACAGAACATAGCCACTGCAGCATTTGCCGCCCCCTCCCCTATCCGTACAGTCATCGCTGCTGACTTCGATAATGACAAGGAGCTGGAAGTGTTTTTCAACAATATTGCCTACAGAGGCTCCGCCCCTAACAGGCTCTTCAGGTAAGATCACAAACATACCTACTGGTCATTATATGTGAACAGTTTAGTTTCAAAAAGAGACGTCCAACAATTAAAAATAATTGGCGCCTAATGTTAAAAAATGGTGGTGTGGGAGTAAAACACATTGTTTGCTTTCATAGCTATCTTTAGAACTGTGTGTGTGTGTGTGTGTGTGTGTGTGTGTGTGTGTGTGGATGCAGGGTGTCCAGGAGCACTGATGCAGACCCTTTGATCCAGGAGCTGAATGTGGGAGATGCCGCTGAGCCGCAGGGGCGGGGCACAGGTCAGTTTTATTCCCTAAAATTAATAGACTCACTGTGCTTCCTCTCTCCCTTTGGATTAGATTAACACTGATTCAGTGGTCAGATAAACACAACAAGAGGATCGTTATGTGAGTCAGTGCAGTGAAAGGTCTCTGTCTCTGTGGTGGACAGGTGGCACCGTGACAGACTTGGATGGCGACGGACAGCTGGACCTACTGGTGGCACATGGAGAGAGTTCCCCCCAGCCAATCTCTGTCTTCAAGGTCACACAGGTGAGTGAGTGAGTGAAAGAAAGTTGGAATGAGAAGAATTTGCTAAAAAGCTGTATTAACCTTCAATGAAACCTGTCTGTCAATCTTGCCAGGGCTCTTCCAATAACTGGCTGCGTGTGATTCCTCGCACCCAGTTTGGCTCTTTCGCCCGGGGTGCCAAGGTGACCGCCGTCACCAGTCAGAGTGGAGCTTACACACGCATCATCGACGGGGGCTCAGGCTACCTGTGTGAGATGGAACCTGTCGCCCACTTTGGTTTAGGTAGCTTCCCTTCCACTATTCTTCATAGACTCTGACATAAGATGTGTCGCTTTCAACACACATATCAGTATATGTTGTGTTAAAATGTAAACACTCAAGTGAGTTGTGCCTAGACACACACGGGACTGAAAATGACATCGCTTTTTAGAAGAGTGTATTTTCCTCTTACAAGGATTTTACTCAGTCATCGATCTAGAATCAGCTCACCAACTGTCTCCTGATAACTCACAGGAAGTGATGAGGTGACTGTCCTGGAGGTGTCTTGGCCAGATGGCAGCTCCATGGCTCGTCCCCTTCAGCCTGGCGAAATGAACTCGGTGGTGGAAGTCGCCTACCCCAAAGAAGGGGAAATGTCTGTGCTTGCCAATGATACGCAGGTACGCACTATCCACGGCATGAACGATGATCAAGGGTAACGTTCCAGCCAGTCGCTATCACTGGCCTTCTTAATTAATCCAATCAACCAGTCACTGCCAGACGTTGTTTGATGATAATCCTCATCCTTTCTTATCCTGTAAAATCTAAATTTGCTTTGGATCTCAATTAATTCCTTTTTTGTTTGTGTTTTTTTCAGTGTGGTAAAGGTTTTGCTGTCAAGAATGGCCGCTGTGCAGGTAATGTAATGGATCTTTTAAGTACTTTTGAGATCTATTGAATCAAAACAGTTTAACAGGTTTAACGCTTGGTTTCATTTCTCATTTTCCTCTCTCTTTCCCGATTATTTTTCTACAGGTATTTGAGGACAGTGTCATGAAATACAATGAAAAAATTGTACACAGAAATAATAAAAAATATTTAAAAAAAATATTGCCTTGTCATTTTCTTTACTCTGTGCGTAGTTTGACTATCTTTTATGAATGCCTTTTCTCTTAAACTGTTCATTGTTTATCTTTGGAGTTATTTATGGTTGTTTTTTATGTGCCCGCTCCCTAAATAAACTTATTTACTTATTATCATTTCATAGGTAAAATATCTGACCTCTGTCTCTCTGGCCAGTTCCCCTCTCCTCCCACACACAACCTCATCAATCCATCCGCTGTTTACTATCCTACTTATTGAGACAAAACGAGCCCAAACAGATGCTGCCTGTGTGTTATGTGAACCACTCAGTTTGCACCAACACCTACAGCCAGATCAAGTGAGCCCTAAAGAAGAGGTGTGCCAAAGGGCAAATCTGTGGTTGTGGGTAAATGGAGAATGAGGAATAGAGAGGAAGAACAAGCCTTGAATTCTTCTATGGCGGAAACAGATTAGCTGGAATAATCCAAAATGGCTGACCTTTACAGCGGAAATATCATCGGAGTTCCTTTATTTCAAAGACTTAAGGTCGAAGTGTGTACAACTCCCTTCTGTCCATCTCCCCCTCTGCCCACTTCTCTTCTTCATTCCCTATGACTGCCGTCTTCTCACGTAATGTGTTCGTCCTCATCTGATTTTTATTCTTCCTGCTTTTCCTCCACCGTTGTTTCTTGTGTTCCCTTGTTCTCCCTCCATGCAGCCGTGGCTCCGTTTTACAACGGGGTCCGCTCCACCTCCACCTGCATGTTTGAAGCCTCCTGGTGGGCAGTTTCACTACAGTGTCTCTTGGTTCTGTCTACACTGGCAAATCTGGAGGTAATGGCCCAGAGTAATGACCCTGCACTAACACAGCACTTCTCAAACATAGTTCTTTGGGGATTAGTTGAGCGCTGTACATCTGGATAAAGCATCTGATCAAATGACATAATCGTCCCGTAACGATGTGAGGATTTGTTTTATGGACACACTACGTAATCATATCTGGATATCTGGACATCCTGTCGTCTCTAAGGTTTTTCATGTGACCCCAATCCCGACCTCTGTACTTCCTGTTTGCCACTGTGAACCGATTGAAATAATTGCCATGCCTGACCAAAGCCTAGCAAAGTTTGTCATCCAGATAATTTCTGATATATTTTTACTCCATAAAAATAATTATTTAATTGTATTGTCATGATTACACAATTATGTATTATGTAGAAAAATGAATGGGCTAATATCCTTGTCCTACTCCAGTTTATCATGTGATCATTGTTCTTTGTACAAACATGCTGTTACTGTCCAGCCAAGATGATCAAAACGTATTTCAAACATCATCCTGAATGTAAGTTGATGGGCAGACTCTAAGGATGATAGTCATATTGTGGTTATGGTAAAAACAGATCCATGTGGCTGTGATGAAACGGTATTTATTTGATACATACACTCATCGCTACCACGTGTATCAAACAACAAGCGGTATGAAAGTTTGTTCCTTACTTTTGCACAAATACAGAATGTCACCAAAAATAAAAGACACATTCACATTTGTGGGGCAATTTTGGCAGTTATGGTTCTTTGGAGGTTTGTACAACAATAAAGGAAGGATTGTGTATTTCAAAACACAACAGGTGAAATTCAGGAAGACTTTTGACGCGTCCATTTCCTACTGCATTTAACGTACAGTAAGTCTTTGCATAATCAAAATTTAGGAAGAGTTGGTCCTGCTCAGTGAATGTGTCTAATGAGTGAAATACAAGCTGCATGTGAAAAATACGACAGATCTGCTACATTGTATACATGGATGGGCTGAATTACATTCATCTGATACCAGACGGCTTACATGTTTTACAGCTGAGGTGGGAGGATCGGCTGCTTTCCTTCATATATCTGGGCTCAACCTGTTCAAATCCCTGTACATCCTTCCTGCATCTCCTAGTGTCTGTCTGGAGACCTAGATAGGTAGAATTTGTACTTTTGAGACCAGTGAATTTGAGATTGCAACATGCCCAAACAAGTACAGATAACCGTTTTAAAAGGATTTGCTGCTGAGCCAGTGTCTGGTATATGTGGTTGTCCATTTTCCTGGCGGGTTGACTCCAGGTGGGTGTGATCAGGGTGAGGTTCTGGCTGATCTGTCCCCGTGTGGCGCAACTGTGGTGTTTGAGGTATGAGGTTTGGTCTGGCCTGGGGTTTTCACTCCTGTTTCAATACTTCCTACCTCCCTTTATCTCTTTCCTCCTTCCATCCTTTTCTCCCCTACCAGATTACATACACATCCGTGGTAACTTCAAGAAGGACAGGAAGGCAAGTGATGGCTCGTTCACACAGTGTTTCTAGCTAGCCGTTTTTCATTATTTCCAGTAGAACACATCCTAGCACTATTGTGTCAGCATTTGCACCTCACTTTACAATATACTATTAAAGTGCATGTTTTAAGCATTTGCTGAGGAAGAAGCCAGTACAACTTTTGTATGTGATGGAAGGTGAGGAGCAACATGCCTTTCTTTCTCACATGCTAGCAAAATCCTCTGTGTGAACGTAGCCTAAGGATGTATGGGCAAAGTGTTGGGACAGGAGCGTTGTATCATTGTCCCAGGTTCTCCAGGCTGACCTCCAGGGTTGTGAGTGATCAGGGGGACGTGGTGGGGGCAAGCACCCCGTCATCGAGCAGTGCTACCGGACATTGAGCTGCTCCCTGAGCTGGAGCCACTGGATCCCCGGTCCTCATAGATGGAAATCTCTATCTGGTGAGGATGAGGAGTTAGGGAGTAAGCATATATTGTGGGAGTTAATTACACACAAAGACATTGGCACACACACACACACACACACACTCTCACATAGTAAGAGTAAGGATACGACGCGCATTCCCCTTTCTATGGGATCTGTGATGAGCAGTCCCCTGGGAGCATAGACCTTCTCATTCTGCTCTTGAATGTACTTGGCTATCTTCTTCAGCACCTGACACACAGACAGACAGACAGAAGTGTGTACATGGGTTTCAACTGGTTATATATCCAATCCATGTCCTGGACCATTAAACACTTGCTGAGTTGGAGATCACCAGTCTGACCTTCTCATAGCGTGTCTCCATGCAGAGGAAGATGAGATAAGCCGTAGCACAGGCCAGACAGCCCTCCAGGTACGACTGGCCTCCGATCTTCTCTGCCTCCGCGTAGTAGTTGTTCAGCGTCTTCACAGTGTCCTCAAACAGTGTCCGCTCAATCTGGAAACACACATGGGCACAGAAGCATGGGCCTTGAGTTGACACTCACCACTGCAAGGGCCAGGGGTAACAATTCCCACTGGAGTGACCCCAAAATAACAATGTTATTCTAAACAGGATGTTATTATTAAAAAAATATATAAATGCTTGTCAGGTGCTTTGGATAGAACTGTCAAACCAAAATGACATATTATGTCAAACATAGACACACACACACACACCAAACGGGCACGTTTCCAAGATGTGTAGTTTAATTGAAAAGGCATAAAATGACTGCCTCCATCCTTTTCCTCTCCTCACCCTGCTCTCCAGCTCAGAGGGGAACTTGGTCTGGAACTTGCATGTGGTCCCTTCACTGTAGTCTCTCTGGATGAAGACCTTGTTGGCCAGTGAAGCACTGTGCCTCAACTCCTGCAGGTTGTGGAACTAAGGAGGACAGATCACACATGCACACACACCCAAATACAGTGATGAAGGTTAGTATCTCTTTAGAGATAGAGAGAGAGAGAGAGAGAGACCCCCCATTTCTGTAGTAATGCACACAAACATTGGCTGATGTTGTAGTCTTTAGAGGTATAGGATGATAGAGGAGAAGCAGACAGCATGCAATCAATCAGTCTGACTGGGTGTCTGGACTCATTCTGTCTTGTTGTTGCCTGTTGGATCGGAGCCCAGCAACGGACATACTATCTTATCCACACACAACTCCCATTCTCTCTCTCCCTCTCTCTGTCTCTCTCTCTCTGGAAGGAGACGGGACAACATTTCACTACAGCTCACAACAGATCGATCTGGCAGAACACGATTAGGCAGACTAATAAAGGGCACTACCAATTTCTTTGTACACTTGCACATGTACACTTGACCATTTAAAACATGATGATTAGATCAGAATGGCGCGAATATCACTTTTGTTAATAATTATGTCTTTTTTGTTTTTAGTTTAGTTATTTTAAAAGTACAGGTCCAGGCGAGAGAAACGGCAACAGCCTTTGAGAATATGAGGATGTGACGTGTTACAGCGGCGTGGTAGCTGTCCATGGTTCTGAACGCTATGCCTGTGTGTGTGTGCGTGTGTGTGTGTGTATAGTCACTGGTCAACACAGTGGCCTGCCACAGGATTAACGGGGCGTCTCAACAGACAAAAAGAGATCTGCTTTCACCAAAACAGCTTAACATCGCGAGGACGGCACGATGATCCGCTGTTTCTGCCCCATTTGTAGTGCCATTAAAAGCACAGCCGAGCCTCCAAATTCCTGTTTATGGATATTTCTAGCAAATACCCATACACAAAAGAAAAATGACCGCCCCTTCAGGCGAAATTGGATAAAAGCAAGAGAATCCCGGACAGGGTCGTCAATCTTCATTCAAGTGAGCCGCGACTGAATCAGTGCTGCACAATTTAACCTTGTGCAGCCTAAATGCCCCTACTAACAACGTTGGCAGCACCGGCGCCGGTATTATTCTACAGATCAAACGATATATACATCAATACCACATCAAGAAATAAAAGAGAAAAGAGAATATATGTTACAGTCTCACCTCCGTCGCCATGTTGCCATCCGTGGCCGTAGGGACGAGTCCCTGCGCTGAAATCGCTTTAGTGGGACACGGGGACGGATTGGACGACTGGATGAAGGGGAGTGGGGGGGGGAGGTGAGGGAGGAGAGGCGGAGAAACCTCACGCGGAGGGTGGAGCCATGGGCGTGGTGAACACATGGTCGACTTTTAGCGTCATATCAGTATTTCAGCTTTAGGAAACGTTGCATTGGATTATAGTTGTGGTGAGAGGCGATCCTCCTGGCTCAACATACACAGGGTCAATGGGTTTGGAGTCCACAATCAATTTCATGTCATTTCGTGTTGATACTTGTTATTGTTTTGGGTTATTCTCAAGTGAAAGTCGAGCCAAGACAAAAAGCAGAAAATGAGGCGGTTATAGATAATCAAATCATCACAGTTTATTATTTCAATTATGGCATAGTTCAGCCATAAAGTGGGCAAAATATACAGAATTAATAATTAGGCCAACTCATAATGTACACTTTCTGGGGATTTAAATTAAATATATTAGCTACAGTAGAACATTTTACAGTAACATGTTTTGTATGATTACAATAAAAGCATAGCAAATAACTACAATCATCTGTGTCTGAATCATGATTAAAAACAACTTTGCGTCTAGAATCCACTTTTTGAGTTATTGATGCCTCCACATCAATTCTGTTTTTATACAAGTCTTCTTAGCATTACAGTACAATTAATCTGCTACACAGGGACCACCTTCTGACACATCAAGAGCCATGTTCAATCAATTTTGTGTAAGTGGACGAGCAAAGCATGTAAAACCACAAGATTCCAGTTCCCACAGGGTTATTTGTCCCACTAGGCTCCCAGCACCACCAACCCTACGTCGGCCACCACCCAGCACGCTTTCTACTTTCCTCTGCCCAGCAAAGGGAAAAACCCAGGTCCTTAAATTTTTCCAGAAAGGTGGAAGCTGCTCTGTATCAAGTCTCATTCATCCATAAGATCCAGTTATCCATTATGACTGGAAGCTGGGGATATGAGAGGGTTATACTGTAACATATTATGGGTAGAAGTCCCATCAGTCTTTCTACGTAGTACAGCAACACAATGGCTAGCTAAAGCGGGATGCAATTGGAAAAAATAAGGGGGTGGGGGTGGAGTTTAACAATGGAACAAGCACTCTCTTCAATGATATAAGTGCATTCACTTGAAAACAAGGCATTTATCGGGGTTGCAGTAGGCTGGTGAAGGGGTGAGGAGTGAACAGTGAATGGCCTGATGGCCTCCCACTGGTCACTGGGAGACACTATTAACAGATGTCACGCCATGTCATTGTAACTTGTTGAGAGACGAATTACAGGCAGCGCAAACAAAGACGGTCTCTCTCTGGGCCTCCGGAGCTAAAGGAGACACAAGGAGAGAGAATGGGATCATAGGTTAAAGAAAATATAAGTAGGAGGAAGAGAGGCAGGAGAATGTTATGATGGTGACATGAAGTAATCGTTATTTCTCTCGTCATTTTATCAACCTATCTACACATAAAACATTTTTCCCCCTCTCACCTGTTGCTCCCATGCAGGATCTCAGCACCTTGAAAGAACAGCATCGAGAACAGAAGCTGTTGCCACAGTTACTGCAGCTCCTCTGCAACAGAAAGAGACATCGGGTTGGGACATGTGCCATATGACATGTACGACAGAATTAAATATGTTCAGCGGCATGATGTGATGCCTAAACATGTCCATGATGCTTATAGGTTTTCGATCTCACCCTTTTCTTCAGCACTGAGAAGACAGCATTGCAACTGGAACAATTGCCTTTGCGGGAAGAGAGAAAGAAATAGACATAGACGGGAGAGAAAGGCAGAAAAATAAATAATGTAAGAAATGTGCCATGAAATGTATCTCTACACACAGCTGAGATATGAGGCTAGAGCTTTTTTCCTGTCCCAGAAACATTGCCTTAAGTTAGATGATATCTACCAAAGGAACCTTCTTTCATCTGGGGTGGAGTGAGAGGAATAAACCAGCAGAGGAGTGAGAGCAGACTTACCTGTGCTGGTGGTGGGGTAGCGCTTACGCAGTTTCTCTGTCAGCTTGGACACCTTGCTGCGTATTGGTTCGTTGCGACTCAGGAGGCCATTTTCAGAGATGGTGTCATAGTCTGGAGTCCCCAGAGGCCCATCATCATCCTCCTGAGGAAGAGGGAGGACGTGACCGAGCGAGGAGAGGGAAGGACAGGGAGAAACAGAGAGAGTGGGATATATATATATATATATATATATACACAGTAACTCATGGAGTTGTTCTCATGGAGTTTTCCAGGAAACCGATCCAAATCCTCAGCACTAGGGGTAAACCGGATGAAATTCAGAATGGAAATTCAGCTGGGAATAAATAACACAGCTTAAATAAATGCATTTATAAAAGGCACAATCCATGCATGCATGCAGACTCCATCTGACAAACGTTAGCATACTCAACCACCAGATAGCTGTGAAAACAACCAACCAACCCCACATAAGGCTAATAACAAGGTCTATTCCCTCTTTCTGAGAAACAACCAACCCTGGCTGAGTGGTCAGGTTAATACGACCTAATCCACTGAAAGGTAAAACTACCACTTCGTGTGACACAACTAGCAGGGTACAAAAGGACCAGAGAGTGAGAGGACGAAGGAGAAAGCACTTACATTAACAAAATGGGAGTATAAGGACAAGTGGCAAAGAAAAACACGCATCCCTTGACAAACAGGACATTTGGAGAACAGGGCACCTTGTTCTCTGCTTGCTGTTTGCAAGTAACAGCAGGGAGCCAACTGGCAACGCCTGCATTCACAACACAGGCTGTCAAATGTAGTCCAACATAATATCTGTATATATTAATACATACCAAATAATCTAATATATTATGTCTGAAATTCGGTTTTGCTTCTGTAATACAGAGTACATACATGAATTTATACAGTATATGTTCTTAATAAGCTTCCATTGAAAAAACAATCATTCATGTGTCCATGTTACTAAAATGGTTTGCATAAAAAGCTGATCTAGCTTTTGTCTACTCTTTGGGCAGTCATGCACCAGTCATGCAAACTAAACGTCTTACCGGGGGAAAAAATGACCAGCCCATAAGAAGGTACCATTAGAGGCAACACTGAAAACAATAATTATGGGCCTTCACATTTATAATCTGTGATAGCCCACGCCAAGGGAACCTCACAACATGCTGGCAGGAGAAAGAGAGGGAATGAATGGGTGGATGTATAGAAATGGCAAATCCACTTACCACTAAGACCAAAGGGGTCTCCTTATCAGGAAGCAGAGCAACACATAAGAACAATGTTACCCACAGCAACTGACACTTAGCACAGCATGTAGATCAAACTGCACAGGAACATGCACACTTCAGAACGCAAAGCAAGCACTACATCATAAGGTCGACCCACACAAGCACACAACGCATATAATAGTCTTTGACGTGTCAATAGCCTACTAAAGGCAAAGCTTCATAGCATCAGTGCAGTAGCCTCTTCTAAACTGAAGGGGGCAACGCTAACACTCACCTGCAGGGAAACAGAGTGCTCCTGAGTTCAGCGGAAAGCAGAGAAAAACAGGAAGGAAGCATCAGCATAAGAGATTGATTTTTCACTCATTGCATGGAAAGCAGCAGCAATGGTGGCGGAGTATGAAACAGTGTGCAAATATGTAATGGGTAGGTAAGGGAACCAAAAAAAAAAAGAATTCACCAGCCACTTTAATTCTTTTTACAGCCAAATATGATTTTTAGAATTCAAAGGAACTTCCAGAGAACAGTTGCTTACCTGCAAAATAACTGGTAGAGGGCAAACACATTTTGCTGGTGTTAATTTCTTATCCTAATTATGTGACTGTCTTTCTGTCATTCTTTTATAATCAAGAGTGAGGGAGGCCAGGAAATATTCATCAGTATCATAACAGGTAGATCATATAATTCAATCCCTGAAAATAAGGCTGAAATCAGAGGGTTTGATTAGGCATAAAGACCCTAAAAATAAAAAAAACGCAGCATTAAACAAGAAAGAGAAAAGAGGTGAAAACAAAAAGCGTAATATAAAAAAAAAATCTAAGAATTGTGAAGAAAAGTCTTCACCTCAATGGCATCTTTAAACTCATCATCAGGCTCCGCCTCCTCAGCTTCCTCCACACTGCCAGGAGACAGGTCCTACCCCCCACCACATACACGCACACACACACACACACACACAGAACATGATTACATACATGTATGGGGGAGCATTGGATCAACTAGATAAGCAGCTTACAGTGCTGGCCAGTTTCAACGTATACTGTTGTGCTCTATCCATCCCTACGTCTGACCACAGCATCCCTCACCCTCCTCTCACTCTTACGCAGCTCCTATCCTTGTACTCAACCTTGCACACACACACACACACACTCCACAGCACTCCTTCTCCTCACCTCCAAACTAGTTGGCGTGGGAGTCCTGTCCGACAAGCTGGCATGGTCCTTTTCCATGCGCTCAGTTTCTCCCTCTGAAGCCTGGGCCCGGCCCAGGTGGAACAGCTTTCTAAGGTCCAACAAAACTGGAACCACAAGAGAAACATCAACGCTTTTAAATGAGCTTTACATTCTTAAATATACATCAGATCCACATTCTGAAGCCAGTCTCCATGCTGCCATCTGATGGGTTCAACTAACCTCTGCAGAAGTCCCTGTTCCACAGGAAGAGGGCGCTGTTGAGGCAAGCTAGCATCCAGCCAACAGGAGCAGTGTAGAGCAGACACATCACTATTAACGCCATACCATAGAACCTGGAGACAGGTATTACAAAAGTCAGGTCAGGCGGAGACGCAGACACAGACAAAACACAGCCACACACACATGCAGGCAAACACAGAAACACATCACCGTTTAAGTTATTTATCTGTCAATACATACCTAGAGTGATAATGTAAGCAGAGTAACAAAGCATGACTGATCTGTAATATAATGAATGATTTGATTGGAAGAAAAACTGACTGCTCAACCCTATAATCATGTGTATATTCATATTTAATAATGATAATGATAAGTATAAGGGCTGTCAATGAATATTCTGAATTCAATTATATGATCGAATTGTAAAAAAAAAAATTTGATTGAGAAATGAATATTCAATTGTGAAAAAAATAAAAATAAAAATAAAAAT
>CABFOQ010052464.1:27310-48041 GCA_900660455.1 Gephyroberyx darwinii
CTATAAAGGGGGGGTGATAATAGTCTCTCTCTCTCTCTCTCTCTCTCTCTCTCTCTCTCTCTCTCTCTCTCTCTCTCTCTCTGTAGATGAAGTCTGAAGGTGTGTCTGAGGGAGGCGGTCTCTTCACAGCAAGCTACTGTAACATCTGCAATGCCCAGCTCGTCTCCAAGTCACAGTGCATCGCACACTATGAGGTAAGACATAAATATTCAAACTTCCAGTGATCTCCACTTCTGCTGGTTAGGAGGCTTCAGAGAACTAGTGTAGCTGAGGGTAGAAGGAAGCAGGCTATGTTTAGTTTATCGGGTAGATGCACTAATGCTGACAGGGTTAGGGGTTTTCAAAAAATGACAATACTGTATAGCAATTTGGATAAAAGCCTCCACCAAATGGCATGCAGGGTATACACACCTCTCTCTTGGGCATATGGAGTACTCACCACTAGTGCACAGTTAAATATATTTTAGGAAATTTGGAGACAAACAACAAATGCACTGTACAATATGTATGAGTAGTTTCCCCCATCCATTCTCCTTTCTCAGAGTAAGAAACATGCCAACAAGGTTCGTCTCTTCTACATGCTTCATCCTGAGGATGGAGGACCACCCTCCAAGAGACTAAGGCCTGACAACCCTGTAAGTGTAGTGTGGATGTGGGCGTGTTGGTGTGCGTGTTGGTGTGCGTGTTGGTGTGCGTAGGTCAGGGTGTAGAGGAAAGCTGAAAGGCCAACAGTGCTGGAAAGATCAATAAACAGTCAGTCAGGTAGGAAGTAGGTTAAAGCGTATATGTGTATTTTCACCTCAGTAAGCAATTCACTAAGCCCAGATTTAGGTTGTTTTAGCAGCAATGACATCAAATGGAGAACGGCTATACAAGAAGGAGCTCTGTCTCCAGGGACAAGGTGGAAACAGCCCATGAAACATAGATCCCTTTTATCTGAACAATCAGTCGGGGAAAAGGAGGCATCCCACGCTCACCTTGTTTCATACACACTTGCACACACACACACACACACACATTCCTTTCTGTCTATCTCTCTGATTCTAATAAATACTCGAACTCCAGAACATAGCACACTTATAACGCCTGCATCAGCCTTATGTCGGCTTTCGTGTAAAGTGGTACCCGAAATTCATCAAGGAGAAAGACTGAGGAAAATACTGTTGACTTTTGGAAACCTCACTTACAAGTTCTCCTCTAACTATTGTGCTTTACTCAGGTGTTAATCTCTTTTGATGCCTTCTGGAATCAGTTACCACTAGAAATATCAAAAAAATAACAAAATAGATGTTGTTTCTCCTGAATGGTTTCTGAAATTTGTTGTTTCTATCTCACATTTTTGTTTGCACTTGATCTCTTTCCCTTTCACCTTTTTCATTTTATTCTTTCATTTTCTTTTTCTTGTTTTCTTTTTCCTTTGTTTTTTGGTCTATATTGTAAAGAAGAGCCAAAGCCCTCAGCAGTCCAGAAGAACTCTTGCTGCTATTTGGTAAAGTGTGTATAGAGTTTAAATGAGCTGCACGTAACCAGCATTTTCTCTCTCTCTCTCTCTCTCTCTCTCTCTCTCTCTCTCTCTCTCTCTCTCTGTTTATGCTGCTCGCGCTCTCTCTCTGTCTCTCTCTCCACCTATTTTTTTTCTCTTCTCTCTTTTTCTAGGACAGTGCAGACACTGTGGTAGACAGAAATAAGTGTTGTGCGCTGTGTAACATGTTCTTCACCTCAGCCACTGTAGCCCAGTCCCACTACCAGGGCAAATCACATACCAAGATGGTGCAACTGGTACTGGGTCCCCTGGTTGACACTTCCCCAAGAGGTAACACACACACATACACACACAAACACAAACACAGGCACACACATTTCACCTCACTTTCTGGTTTGTTAGATTCCTCACCCTGTCAACCCACGCCACCCCCTGTGATGTCACCACCTCTTGTTCCATCTGCTTCCTGGCCTCTGATCAATGGGAATGCAGTCTGTAAGTCGTGTAGCCTGTGTGGGGTGTCGTTCAATAACCCAGCCACTGCCCAGCAGCACTATGATGGGAAGAAGCACCACAGGAACATGGCCAGAGCCCGCCTCCTGGATCAGTTGGCAGACAGTCTGGACAGCTGCCAGGTAGAGTTTGGTAGAGGTAGGTAGAGTTTGTTGGTCAGAGGTCAGACCTTTGTAATCTGTCTCTGTTTGCCATCCAGGGTTAAAAAGTGTCCTGTATTGTTACGGCAAATGAATTACATCAATCAAAATCTTTCTTTGTGGTAGAGTCAGTGAAGAGAGACAAGACATTTGTGGGAAGGATATGATGGCATAGCACAATTGTTGTAGAAAAGTTCTTGAGTCTGAGGTTTGTCTTAGTTGAATATATATTTATTACAAAAAGGGATCTCATGAGAGAAAGAGGTGTACACCGCACATAGGCAACATACATTTCTTCAAAGAATCAAGGGTTTGCACTGGTCTTTAAGCACCATTCAAGGACGTGACAGAATGTGCAGACATAGGAACAGGTGACACAAAAAGAGATAGAAGGATCGTGAAAACACCACATGTTGTGTCCTTGTTGAGAACATCCATAGTCTAAACAGGGCCACGGTGACAAGGGCCTCTGGGAAGGAGAAGTTATGCCAAAGGTTACAGAGAGGAGACCATTCTACTCACACAGCATGAAACAGTATATTCAAAAGAGAAAGTCAGTACATCTGTAGTCCATATATGCACGTGTGGATGTGTAGGTTCAATTTTCCACGACAACAATTAAGGATTCAACACCATGCAGTCATAAGCACATGGTATACCTACACACACACGCTCAGTTAAAACAAATGGGAAAAACACTGTAAAATAGTAAGCGCTGTAGCTTTGTATTTCTAACATGCATAAGGCGAGACTGGTGTCATCACTAGTGAGTTGGCTGTACCCAGCAAGTACTCAGATGGCCTGTGTATATGCCTGTGTACATCATGTTGTCTTAGTCTTCACAGGTCTGTGCACATGCAGACTAAGCCAACAAGAGCCATCAGCTGCTGCACTGTATGTATTGTGCTCTATACGCAGGACTTCGGGGCCGCTACACCTGCAGAGTGTGTACCATGACTCTGAACTCAATCAAACAGTACCATACACACCTCCAGGGCTCCAAACACCAGAAAAAGTGAGCCTGCCTGTTGTGTATGTGTGTGTGTCTGTAAACATGTGCATATGTGTATGTGCGTGTCTCTCATTTTGTGTAACCATCTCTTTCCATTCATCTATCAATCCGAGTACTAATGAGCCCCAACATCAAAATGGAGTGAGACAGTTAGAGTGGTTAAAGAGATGAGGTCTACTCAATTGACCGCCATGGTAGATACGTTCAGCCTAATGGGAAATCATTGCCACAGCCACACACCTAAGCAAATACATCATTACAGCTTGGAGGGTTGCCAGCTTGCCATATCATGTGGGGGATGATGGGAAAGCAACCCCACCCCCACTACCATCTGAACCCTTTGTTTGAGTATGCAGACCTGCTATGCAGAGCACTTGATATATGCAGAGGGCCAGGTAAAAGATGCAAAATCGAGGATCCTACTGGTCCCACCCACTGAGATTCAGCTGATTAGCAAAAGAGCACTTGCCCTATCCTCTATTGCCTGCAATTTAATATTCTTTAGCAGATCCCTCTCTCCGACAGTCCATTTAATGAACAGTGAGCAGGCGCTGCGCGTTAAAGGTAAACCTATTAAAGTCATCAAGCAGCTCCCAGCTCCTTGTATTGACTGCCCTCCTGCCATTCAAACCTGCTGGATCTTCAATATACCGCCACTCTGATGGAAATGAGGTTTACAAAATGGGACCAAACCAATTTTGTGCCTTCATCTGAAATAATATGAGATTAATAGCCCGCACCTACCATCAGTATGATGCACTGAAATTTCATTTTTTATCTGATCTAAGGTTTGATGGATAAGTCAAGAGGGTTGTTTTTCTTCCTAAGAACTTCAAAACCAATCAGCTTTTTTCTTTTGGCAATGTTGAGTAAGTCATCCATTTCTACTCTTTGGCAGCTCTCTTTCTTCCTGCCTTCAAAAACTGTCTCAGCCCGTTTTTCCAAAGACTTGCCAGAGTGCCATATCTTATGAATTGTTCCCACAGTTACATATTGATTCAAGTGAAGTTCATGTTCACTTTCACTCACTTTGACATACATTGTGATAGCATGATAATTGTGCATTTTTACAGCTTGAAGAAGCACCAGAGGTGTCTTGGCACAGCTGCTCTGTGATTTCTGGTAGCTGGAGATCCGCTGAGCCAGGGACGAGCAGCATGTCATGTTAAGGATGGAAATTTGTGATGCCACAGAGCATTTTGTGATGTCACAATGAACAGCTTGTCTTGTTAACAATGGAAGCTTGTGACTTTATCAGAATAGGTGGTCTGTGATGTCACAGGTAAATGTCTGTGATGTCACAATCTTTTGTGACTGAAGTAAATTAATATTTACATGTACATTCAGTATTCCAGTTTATGCCAGATTCCACAAACCCTGTTTATTTTCAATTGTTCAAACTGGTTTTGTCTGAGCATTAGCATTATAATATTTTTTAAGTTTTGCACCTGGTTTGCTCCCAGGTTATCAGTGCAGGGGTATGGCCAGGCAGGTGCTTGTCATTGTTTCAGCACTTGCAAGAATTGCCATAAATAGCAGTCGCCATTATAATATCATAATAGCTTCTTAGCTAGGTATCTTTTTGTCCCCCTGTTGAAGTGAGATTACTGCATGATTTCATAGAATATGCCTCCAACACCAATGCCAAAATAGTGCTAGTCTGTTGATCTTGTAATTTGCAAGTGAAATCACACTTAAAGCCAGCTGACACAAAACTGGGGTTATTCACAAAATACCCAAAACACTGGTAGTGACAGATGTCACATGGAGCTATGCTTGTGAAAGGTGATAATGTTCTACCAAGTAGAATAATCATTAAAATGTGTTTTCCTGCCTCAGTGTTATGTAAAATATTAGTGCATTAACTTGACCATCCATGTAATATATGGAATAAGGAATGGTGGATACAGAATGTGGTACATCAAAAAGTGAATATTGCTATATTAATAGATTATTCATGTGCATGTGAATCCAATTGCTTATAAAAGAACGAATGAAGGCACACATAATCAAATATGTGACAGAAGAATTATGCAGTTCTGTTCTATGTCAGATACTGTTTCATCCAAAGAAAATTAATTTGTCTCTCTGGCACACACACGCACAATCCATATCCATAGTATCTTCACTTGAACATGATGTACTACATCAGTCTTGGACATGTATTGGTATGAGACATTAAAATATGTTGCTAATCAATTTGGGTCTAGCCTCTTTCAGTGACTCAAAGCTTTTGGGCCTTAATAAGATATGAGACTGCATCTGTTAAAAAAATGTCTGGAAGGTTTGAACCAAGAAGGAAAGGTTTGAAGGAAGGAGGTTGACACAGAAAGGCCACCGGTATTATGGAATGTATGCTTTCACACATGCAAACTGTGCTTTCTCACAAAATTTACTCTGAGGACCATTAGGCAGATGTGTTTGCACCCACCGCACCACTTACCTTTCAGCCAGACGGTGGACGTGAATGTGTGTCAGCGCCAAGAGGAGGAGGTCCATTAGGCTTTCAACCAAACTAACACTGACATACTCAAACATTAAGGGCTTCATAGAAACACTTCTCAAGTTCCCCAGGGTCATGGGCAGCACTTATTGACTGACAGATTTGGCGGTTAAAACCTGTTGCCTCCTCTCTAACATAAGGTCACCTCTGCTGTGGCTGAACAGGAACAGTCATCTGTCAGTCATTATCATTTAACTCTCGATTTGCCCTCTTCTCTTCTCTTCTCTTCTCTTCTCTTCTCTTCTCTTCTACTCTGTGTTCCCACTTGTCCTTGACTTGACATCCCTCTTTCCCCAAGCCAAAACTTGATTGACAGTCGGAAACAATCAATATTTGCCTAAATCGGGTTGATTAAATGTATACTTCTTATTAAATATTAATCTAGAGTGAATGCCAAGTTGTGATATTGCTTATCACCTCCAGTTTGATTGGCAGGCCTGTTGGGGAGGCACAGTGTGGGGTTGAACTGGGCTGGTGGCCACCTATCTGCTATTTAATTGAGAGCAATTTGTATAGAAATAATCTTAAGTCCCCTCCCCCTTTCTCCTCCATTCTGTGTAATTCACAAGCACACACACACACACACACACACACACAGAGCGCTGTGATTCTCCTGTGGCATTGTAATTTGAAATAGAAAAGAGCTGCTAGACAGGAACGCTCAAGGGAATAAAAAGCAGTAGAAGGAGGTTTTCTCCATGTCATGTCTTTTTGCTTATCCCTGGTAATTTGTAAAATATGCTGCAGGTGCTGGAAATCACTCACTAAAGTTTCCATCAAAAATTGCCACAACAAAAGTCTTTGAAAATTGTCTGAAACAAATGAAATATGTGGAACTTCTGCTCAAAAATGAAGCTCAACTGTCAAAGTCTTGTTTGAGTCATCCTGTCAACGTCGTTCTTCTCCCACAGGACAGAGCAGGGTTATGTTCAGCAGCTGACAGCCTTCTTTGATGAGAGTTGTTTTCTGTCTCGCTTGCACACCAATAAGGTTTACGGCAGGGTAGACAAATGCACAGTTAACATCTGGCCTTCATCACTGTCTGAGGGACGGATGGGCAGTGCAGGAAATGTCATTTACCTAACGTTCACCTGTCTTCTGGTGAGAGGGAGAGAGGGAGATATAAAGAGAGGAAATATAGAGCAAAGTTGATGAAAAGGGGGAGAAAAGTGAGGACAGGTGAGGAGAAGGAGAGAGAGGACAAGGTAGTGGATGAGGATGGAGGAGAGGAACCAGAAATATCAGCAGCATGGTTGTGTGTTATGCTAGTCATTTGTGTCCAGCTGATCTCTATGGAACACATTGGACATTTATTTGTCCAAATCAATGTATATAAAAGATACAAAAAATCCTTTTGCTGTTAGAAAGTACAAATTGTAACAAAGTAGTTACAATTCACACAAAACTCAAACACAGAGAGAGGTGCTAAACTGCAGAACCCTTGATGTTCAGGCAGGAGATTCCCATAGAAATAACGTGGGCAGAGGGCATATTGACTTACTTTCTGGTCCTGACTGATGCAAAAACGTTTACAGTGGTGGACTTAAGTTTTATTTTCCAGTGAAAGTTTTTCTTATGTAACCATAACCAAAACTTACGGAAGCCGAGAACGGCCGCGCTTGCAATTATTTTTTTTAATGCGAGATCACAAGTTAATTATTTTGTTTCTTTTCGTGCACTGTCTCCTGGCTGCTGGCTCATTTTGGTCAGTATGAAAATGAATATTAACTGGCACATTGCATGTCATTCCTCCATGCATTGTTCATTATTGTTCATAATGCTACATCTATAATGAAATAATGAACTTGTGATCTCGAGATAACGGCATTAAAAAAAATTGCACGCACGGCTGTTCTCAGCTTCTGTAAAAATGTACCCTACCCCTAACTTTAACCAGCCCTAAACCTACCCCTAACTTTAACCAGCCCTAAACCTACCCCTAACTTCAACCAGCCTAAACCTACCCCTAACTTCAACCAGCCCTAAACCTACCCCTAACTTCAACCAGCCCTAAACCTACCCCTAACTTTAACCAGCCTAAACCTACCCCTAACTTCAACCAACCTAAACCTACCCCTAACTTTAACCAGCCTAAACCTACCCCTAACTTTAACCAGCCCTAAACCTACCCCTAACTTCAACCAGCCTAAACCTACACCTAACTTCAACCAGCCTAAACCTACCCCTAACTTTAACCAGCCTAAACCTACCCCTAACTTTAACCAGCCTAAACCTACCCCTAACTTTAACCAGCCCTAAACCTACCCCTAACTTTAACCAGCCTAAACCTACCCCTAACTTTAACCAGCCTAAACCTACCCCTAACTTTAACCAGCCTAAACCTACACCTAACTTTAACCAGCCTAAACCTACCCCTAACTTTAACCAGCCCTAAACCTACCCCTAACTTTAACCAGCCCTAAACCTACCCCTAACTTTAACCAGCCTAAACCTACCCCTAACTTTAACCAGCCTAAACCTACCCCTAACTTTAACCAACCTAAACCTACCCCTAACTTTAACCAGCCCTAAACCTACCCCTAACTTTAACCAGCCCTAAACCTACCCCTAACTTTAACCAGCCTAAACCTACCCCTAACTTTAACCAGCCTAAACCTACCCCTAACCCTTTGATTTGATTGTTGTTTGATTTGATTTCGGGTTATGCGGCTAGTACGAATCAAGGGTGCATAACTTTTCGGAAGATATGTACAACCATTATTGTGACAATGCATTGTTTAGGGGGCAACCAATACTTACATACACACACACGCGCACACACACACACTCACACGGCAGACAGGGAGGCAGCGATGGGGCGTCACCATCTCCTCTAATGCTTCACTTATGCTCTAAGTATACTCTAGCGGCTGCAGCAGACAAGTACCACACCATGCATCATCCTGTCATACAACAGCAACATGCCACTAGGAGAGAAGATGTGAGGTGTACTTGAATAAATGCACTTGAGTTTTACCATAGTTACATGGGACAAACTGGGGGAAATATCACATTGCATGTTGCATTGTATAATGTTTTTGGATCTATTGAAATCAGAGTGAAGCTGCTGACTAGACAATTCACATGCCACATCCACATCCCACACTGTGTGTGTGTGTGTGTGTGTGTGTGTGTGCCACAAGGGAAGTGTGGATGAACCTGGGAGGCAAAACAGTGAAATCAAATAGCGAGTAAATCTATATTCCTCTGTTAGCTTCAGCTTCAGTGCATTCAGCTTCCCATTTATTTTGCAGCAGAAAATCTTATTCTGCTTATAAGGGAGAGCTGATTTGTGATGTGCTAGCAACTACTGATATTTCAAATTTCAGAAACCAGCATATTGTATGTGATTTACAATAATGTTCTGTAAACTACATTTGTACTAAAAGTGGCATTTGGATAGCGCAGGCCCAGGAACATCCAGTTCAGCGTTCACAGTATTATCCCATTATTTGTATTTCCAGTTCAGTGCTGATGAGCAATCAAACAGTACAATACTTGCCAGTACTTTCTACCACTGTATGATTTGTTGCCAGTACTGGATTGGCAGGAAATCATACAGTAGTATACTGTAACTTTTAATTTAATAATGGTCCTGTATTTATTACAGTAATCAACTGCCATCTGTATTGCCAGTATTTTACTATTCCTTTCTATTTCTTTACTATTCTATTCTTCTACTCTTTTAGAAACTTTGTTGGGATGATATCAATCAGAGTCAATTACATTAACGGGAGCCTGGAATTGTGGGTCTTATTTACAATGAGATCAGAAAGGTAAGCAGATCTTACATCCGAAGCAAATAGACCAAGGAGAACAATCACCACAGGGGGGCTGGGGGACAAGCACTATACCCTCCACCACCTGAGGCGTGTAATACCTCATTTTGTGTGTAATACCTCATTTTGCAGTCTATACTGTTCCTGAAATTGCCGTTCCTGAAATTGATATATTTCAGCAGTGGGGAAAGTAAATGTAGGCACTGGGCAATTCGACAGGGGATGAGAGGGGATGAAAAGTTAGCCTGATGGTTCGAGAAGCAGGCTTATGACCAGCAGGTTGTCAATTTGAATTCCAACATCGGCTGGAAAAATGTGGCAGGGACACAAATGAGTGAATATTGCTCTGCCCTCCCTCAGCGAGTACTGTTGAAGTGTTTTTAGGAACTGAGCCCCAACAGTGGACTGTGGTCCTGTGCAGCTTCCAGGTGTGAGTGTTTGAATGTATGTAATCCTTCCTCCACACAAAACTACTCCCGAAGCTCCTTACTTTTGCAAGAATGTCTTCTTGGTTCACAAACAGTATTATATTACAGAGTATTAATTAATTCTCCTCATCAGAAACGAATTAGGTAGCAAACTATACTCCAGTAGTGGAAGCTAGGGACATCTGGGAAACCACACACACACGCATGCAGTTTCACACACACGGAAACACACATCCAGAAATTCATATAAGAGATGTTGAGTGTTCCTACAGATGAGCCAGGGGCGACGAGGGAGGAGCAGGACATGTTGAGCCCACTCAGGCTGATCCAAGCTCTCTGTTGGGGCAGAGGTCTCTGGGGTTCAGTGTGTTGCCAGGAGCTCTGTTGGTTCTCAGTGAGCAAACTTTTAAGTAACCCCTAGTGACTCTGTAACAGCAGGCCAACTCACT
Organism: Gephyroberyx darwinii; assembly: GCA_900660455.1. NCBI lineage: Eukaryota > Metazoa > Chordata > Actinopteri > Trachichthyiformes > Trachichthyidae > Gephyroberyx > Gephyroberyx darwinii. Next base: position 37,618 of record CABFOQ010052464.1, read on the forward strand.
CCAACTTACTGACTCTCTCAAACTTTCTCTCTCTCTGACAGTAGCCCATAAATTCCTGCTGGTTTTTCTAAGCTATTCTTCCATTTTTCTCATTTCTCTTTTTTCTTGTCTCTTTTAACCAAGCTATTTTCCTTTCCTATGTCCTTATTTTCTCTCTCTCTGGCCCATTTTCACCCTCTGTCTTAATATAAAACTATATAAGAAGAAGAAGAAGAATATCTTTATTTCTATAAAACTTCTTTAAAACAAAGTTTGCATCGTGCTAAGGGGTCATAGGTCAGAAGAGGTCAGAAATACAACTGGGGGTCAAGCATATGCTTGCTTCTAAAGTGATCAGCAAAACCGCAAAGTCAATTCTGAAACGAACGGGTAACCAGTGACGTGATTCTAGATTTCACTAGAACCCAGTTAGTTGTCCTGATCAAAGCTACAACTCCATCTAGTGGAACACGTCACGAAATACTCACTAACTCAGAGAATTTACTTGACCCACCCATTTACTCACTCCTAGCAAGTCCCATGCATCATCACCATCATCACCATCATCAACAGCATCCAAAAGGATTAGATCATATTAGATGAAACTGTAATTTCTGTAGTATACGTCATGAGGTATTTTAAGGTTTAAAGAATAAATTCATGCTTTTATGAAATTATATAAATATATATATTTAATATTGGTGTTTGTGATGCCTAGGATTATCACCGACTGGAAAAGCACTGCTGGTCTGGTCAATGTTTACAGCTTGACTGACCGGACTGCTCTGGTTTTGAGGTAAGCGCCTCGGCATTGACGTCAGCGCTGGATTACTCTTTGATTATACCGTGAAGCCTCGCCGTGGCCGGGGCGCCGCTGACGCGCTTCTCCGGTCCGTTCCTGGTTGGTCAGAAGTGGGTCGGCTCTGCATTACGGGGTGGGAAGGGGAGGGAAGTTGTAAAAAATCCCGAGTGCTGCCGCGGTTGTGTAAATGTGTCCCGCAGGAACACGTACTGGTGCGCAGAAACCCCTGAGCTGAAAACCAGTAAGTCCTCGTTTACTCCTCAATACGCAGGTTTGTGTGTGAATGCTGGCTGGTGCAGACGTAGAGAGGTTTAGGTGAGATATTTATCACTACATTTATTATCCAGTATGAGCTAATTCATCTTTCTTTCATTCAAACTGGAGGTTACTGTTGTCGCTGTTTTTCTCTGCTTCTGTCCTTCTGTTAAGGCGAATTGTGCTTTTTAGCTGAAAGTCATCAGCTTGTCCATATTGTTGCACTGCTCGCTCGTGAGTGTCACGAGACTATTCCAGTATTGACGTAGGATACTTCTCGAGATGAGTAAAAACATTGCATATAGGCTACTAGTCTAGATTCATGCCTATATTTGGGACATTCTTGGCTTATCATGTTTTACAGTTATTTATTTACTACGTCTGTCACTTTGATTTATGACCTGTAACTATCAAAAAAAAAATCAAAATGGAAGTGTAAACAAAATGAATGTGGCCAACAGGTTTGTCAGGTTTCATCCCTTTTCTTTCATCCGTGTATGTTTGTGTCAGTGTGTGTGTGTTGCCTCTCTCTGTGCAGTTGAGACCCAAGAATAATGCGATAAGACTTTGTCACCCAGAATGGGGTAACTAGGTTACTTGGCTGCAGCCATGGAAACGTGTGCGCCGGCTGAAGGCTAATGTTTGCTTTTTTCTGGGTTCTCTTTGCAGGTATCTTTAGTTTGGCCATTTTGGTCTTGGCTCTTTGGTCCCCACCCCCTCTCTTCTTATCCTTTCCTTCCTCTTCTTATCCTTTCCACCCTCTTACCTTTTCCCTCAGTATTATCCTCCCTTTCATCCACTCCTGGAAGCCCCCACCTCCATCCTTACAGCATGGCAGAAGCCCCAGCAGCCACCTCCACTGAGGATGGTCTGTCTGTGCTGTGGAAGCTCTCTGATCGACGCAGCAGGAAGTCAGGCTGTTCCAACATCTTTACAGGGGTGAACCTGCACCAGCTGTATCGGCTGTTCAGGGCAGCCGGTGAAGGGGACGCGGAGCATCGGGCAAAGCTGGTGTGGCGAGGAATGGACGGCAAGATTGAAGGAGCCGAGGAGGAGAGGGAAGAGGACGGGAAGCAGATGGAGGTGGAGGCAGGCCTGGCCCAGGCCTTGGTGGGGCTCCGAGTGCGTGCAAGGAATAGGGCCGGTATCAGGGCAGAGGGACACCACAAGTGGCTCAGAGCATCCGGATACCTCAGGTAAGAAAGAAAGTCAAATGGAAGGAAGGTGTGAAGAGAATAAAGACGATGTGAAGAGTAATATAAAGAGGAGGAATTGGACAGGAAAGGGAGTGCTTCTCTTATTCCTTCAATCAGAAGTGGCAGTATAGGGAGAGAAAGAGGAAACACTAGGATTTGCATTCCTGTTACGTTGAATTATCAAAAACACTATCATATTCTTTATTAAAGTCAATTGTTAAAGGTAAACTGCTAAAGGTCTAAGGCCATGTCTGGCTTGAGTCTAGACTCTCGCTGCCAAACCGCCTTGTAATACTTGACAAATTGTCATGTATCTTCCGGGTAACAAACTCAGCATAACCTCACAAGACTTTCTGCAGTGTTGCTTTGCTTTCCACATTCCCCTCTGAGGCAAAATTAGTTTTGTTGGAGGAGTATTCTCTTCTGATTCAGTGACTAATGGAAACACAAGAAACACAAAAATGGTGGTGTGAGTGCTACAGGGCTCTGTGATATTGACAAAATGGCATATTGCAATGGGTTTTTTTTCTAATATGATTTCAATATCAGCAACCACAACATACCTTTTATGCTTTTTCTTCGACATAATTGTGGAAGGTGGGTAAAAGCTACCAGTTGCTGTATTGGAATAAAAAAGGTCAAGTAAAGTAGGTTTTCTTTGAAGTGCAACATGATTTGGAGGCCATTTGTAGGGATCCGGCACAGCAGGCGGACAGAAAACCCTTTCCCTCAGAGGAAAATAAACCGCTGCCTCTTGCAGTGTGGAAATTGCAGCAGTCAATAATAGGATTTTGATTTTTTTCAGTTAATTGTGCAGCCCTAGAAGTGTAACACCCTTTGAATTATCCCATTTAAGGGCTGATCTAAGATCATGGGTGCATTGTGGCCCCTGGCTGGGGTTAGGGGAAGGTAGTGGAGAGGGCAAGAAGCTCTACAGAAATAAGATTGGAATCACAATTTGGATTGTGTGTTTGTGTGATCACAGCTTTACACACACACACACACACACACGTTCTCAGCGTATACACACACACACACATGAAGTCAGATACAATACTAAGCTAATACTGTTTTGTTCCTCTGCTATCAACACAACATTGTTGGAAAGGAAGCTTATTATTTGGTCCAGTCAAACCTTTCTATTTTATTGTAATCTTGGTTGTTGTTTTTTTTTTATTCTTTGTGATTTTAAATGTTAAGCATCTTTGAGTAGTTAGGAAAGCGCTATACAAAATAAATGTATTATTATTATTATTATTATTATTATTATTATTATTAATAATAATAATAATAATAATAATACATAGCCTCAAGTGTTTTCTGCTCATGGTCTAATGTGTGAACATGTTATAGTTCATACCAGAGTTACATGGTCTCTCTATGTTCCAGGATTGAGGAGCCATTATCTGGCTACCCTGTTGCAGAGGAGGAGGCAGACCTGGAGCCCAGTACAGGAGAATTTCTTTTGGCTGCTGAGGAAAGCATCCCAGAGAATGAAACCCCCCCCAACGGTGTGCTGGTCCCCCAGGGAAGGGCCTCCTCAGGGAGGCCGGGTGTGGCAAGGCAGGAGGGGGCCCGGCATTCAGAGTGCTACCTCCACCGCATCATCCACTAAAAAACTGAATGGACCGTGGAATAAGATGCTTTGGTGGAAGATGAAATAAAACTGCAAACAGTGCAAATCTGTGTGAACTGTGACGTATTTAGCACCTTCTTCTAATGAAATGTACTGAACTCAACACGGGGAAATACTCACCACTGAACTTGAGTAAATCTGCTCGACGATTAGTCCATTAACCTCCACCACTTACTGCAGGAGGTTTTAATGTGTCTGTCCCAATGCAGGCTTGTTGGAGAAGCTTTAATTAACAACATCAAACTAGCTGAATTTGCAACACAACACAGTACATCAGTGGTGTGGGATTTGCCAAAAAGGTCATGATATATTACCATGACAATTGGGGACAGGATATGATGGTGTTAAATTTCTCACTGCTTTAGGAACACTGGTTTTGCAGATCTTTAATGTGAGACATTGTTATTTATTATACCTTTCTCTTGACTTGAAGTATAATGCTGAGAAAACATTCAAGGAGATGAAATGTCAAAATGATTTATACACCATGACTCACTTTTCATTTGAGAACATTTGATAGACCAACAGTGTCATCATTGAAGGATTTGAAACAAATCAATGTATCTAGAGTCGCAATCATGAACGTTTCTCATTTTTAGGAAAAGACACAAGAGCCAGTGGTAGTAATGGAATACAATTTCATTATAATCTGTCATTAAATATTACATACAAATTATACAGTGCATTGTCACCATACATTTCATGTCAGTTCGGTACAGCAGGAAGTTACCTTGTTGGTTCGCTGTCTGCTGTTCTGCCTACTTGCAGGTGGGATAGTCTTGCCCACCCCCAGTCTTAGCAAGCTCTGCAGGAGCTTCCCAGCCTCTGGGAAAATACCAATTCCTAAAATGATGCGTGTCTTCTTCACCAATGAATTAACTACTCAATGGAAGAGGGAAAATTAGGATACTCACAGCAAAAAAAGTATGCTTCCTTTTCCAAAAGTGCCCCTCTTTATAACATTGTCCTAAATGACCTGTAGCTCCTAATGGAAACAGTCAGCAGGGGGATTGGATAACTGAAACCAATTCACATGGCTTAAATTCACTGCATAAAGACATGCATTCCACCGAGCGTCCCGTTTGTAATTCTTCAAGAATCAACCCAAATGTAGACTTCTTCTTTGATTAAAAACAAAAAAAAAATGCTGCAATCAACTTGTGTCACCATTGCTTTCACCAACCCAGTGCTTTGAACTGTGAACTGAGTGGGAAGGAGTATGAAGGTGCATATTAAAAGGCAGAGTAAAAAACAAAAACAAACATGGAATGCATCCAAACACAAGTGTGAGAGACTTTCAACTGGTGTGTGTGTGTGTACTCAAGCATTCAAAAGAAATGTCTGACATTTCACTGAAATCTTTCAAGGGCCTTTCTCGCAGGATAACAGCACATAATCTTCATCTATTCCATTAGTCTTCACTGACATCCACACAAGGCACAGAGGCAAATACGAAGGGATAGCCATCATGAAATTCATCTCCTTTTGGCCTCATCTTTCCACCCCTCACTCACTCCAAGTAGCCAAAGTGTTCATAAGGAGAGGAGGGAGGGTGATGATGATTTCCATTTGGTCACCCATGCGTAAACCTGCACACTCAGATACTGTCCTCTCTTAGGTCCACACGTGGACACGTTCTCTCCCTTCCACTCTCTGGCTTCCTGCTGTGCCTCCTACTCCCCTGCTTCTCTACCACCAGGTGAAAAAGGGTCTTCTGCTCTGGAAGCTCTGTGTGTAGGACTCACTGTTGGCTCTCTGTGGTGCCCTGGCTGTTTCTACGATCACCGGGGGCATCTGGACCAGCTGGAGGGGCGTTTTATCATCCTTCATGGCCTGGCACAGGTTCAGGATCTTGGTGTGAAAGGGAAGGAAGAGAGGGTGTGTTCAGGAGGGTTATGGCGGAGTCATAGCTTAAAGCAAAGACATTCATCTGAAGAAGAAGAAGAACGTGGTTTGCACAGTTCAATGAGCAGCTCAGGAGCTGACTGTGTAGTCAACAAGGTAGGTGCGTAAATCGGCCAATAATGGTTTGTCCAGTCACCGCAAAAATGGGTCTATTTCAGGTGTGGAACATCAAACTGCCCTCAGACCGGCGGTTTCTTTCTGGAGTATGACTCCCCTTGTAGTTTGGTGGTGAGGGATTGGAGAAGACTCACCTGGCCCCTCATCACGGCTACTTGTTTGTGAAACTGTCCTCTGTCAAAACCTGGGTCTTTCTGTAACACACACACATAATATGGTTATATATAGAGAGATTACAATCACAGGAGGGAGAGAACTTATTCATAAAACTTTTCATTTCCCCTCCATGCCGCAATCATTCTTCCTTTGACAATTCCTCCATCTGATCCCTCTCTCCATCTTGGATTTTTCCCTGTTCCCATTTCCATTAGTTTTCTCAGCGCATTTCTCCCTAGCTTTTTCGTTTGAGTCGCTAAGCTGACTCACTCCATACCTTGAACAATTCATAAAGGTCCTCTTCCAGGTCCTTGATGAAGTTCGGGTCAGAGAGTTTGGGCAGGACTAGCTCTCTGATCTCCTGGGAGAATGCAACCTTGGCCTGGGAAAGCCACGCCCAGTAGAATGGGTCTGGTGATTGGTCAAAGGAAAAAATGTCTTGACGATCATATACTTCAATTGGTCAAGGTGAAAGTAGAGGGTGACAAAATACACAGTAAAACATATTGGAAGAACAACAAAGTACTGAAAGTGTATATTTATAAATAACATGTCAGTTGACAGACAGCGTAAATGTTTTTCTGTATCATCTTATCAACAAGTATAGGAATGTTAGAATTTGGCCTACTACTGTCATGTAGTATTTCTAAGACACTGAGTTCTTAGGGAGTAAGGATTCAGGAAATAGCAACTAGAATATTGTCATTGTGCAGCAACTTCAATTTGAGTGCACAGACACCTTGTAAAGTAGCCCTAGTTGAGTTGAATAGAATTTGAATAGAATTTGACTAGAATTTGCCCGTACTGAGTATATCAGTGTAATTTCATATCCCAGGTATGCTTGGCATATCAACTACCATGAACTTTGAGTTTCTAGTGGGTTTTTTACTCAAAATTTATACAAGTGATCCAAAAAAAAAAAGTAAGGCATAATGCAGCACAACAGGCTGAAGTTCCACTGTAATGTATATAGGGGAGATAGGTTACATGTAGATGGGAATGAAATGAAGAATAAGAACAGAGATAAAATAAAGAACAGGAACAACACATGATGTGCTATGGGAGCTCCCATCCACTGTCAAAAAGTGAAAAGAAAGTGCAATGTTTAAACCTCAGGGGCTGATTGGTTAAAAGCATGTGAATGTAGGTGCTTACAGGCTCTCCAGGAGTCAGGGTGCTTGAGGGGGAAGGCAAGGCCGTTGTCTATGGCTGCCAGCTTGATGATGGGATCCTTAACTACCACCCAGTCTGAATCCTTGAGAAAAGGGAGAGGGAGTAGTACGGACAGGAATAAAGTTTTAGATATTGATAAAAGGGCAAACATTCATATACCCAGCCCGTGTGTGTGTGTGTGTGTGTGTGTGTCCTCACCCTATTCCCAACAGTGTCCATGGGACAGTCGTACTTTAGTAGCCAGTTGTCATTTCCTCTGTCTGGAAAACAAACAATGAATTCAAGTTCAAACAGATCCCAACCTCGATCAACCCAGTTGTTTATGGCCTGTGATAAACGTTGCCAGCCAAAATGTGGCAAACGTGGACATGCTTTAAGACTCTTGCATCGACTGAATATCACTTCTTACTGAAAACATCGCTGTTTCACTTCGCTGATAACATTGCCCGAAATAATGACCAGTGCATCTCAGTCCCAACGGTGCCGAGACCACAGTAACTACATGCCTGTGTTCCTGATGATGTAATCGAGGACGACCAGCCGCTCAAACTGCAGCTGGAGCTGGCGGTTGGTATTCTCAGGCAAAGGTTCGGCTTCAAACCTCCGCAGCCAGAAATCTGCATCCTTGTATCCATCAACAAACAGCTGGAAAGAACCAACCTGTTGGAGGGGGCAATGGGTCCTCAGTGTCCTGGATTTTTAGGTTTTTGGTTTTTTTTACAGTGTAATGTGCCTAACTAGTTTAAAGGAAAAATCCACCCTAACACACTGTAACACTTAAAATAACACTGTTCTGTGTAGCAATGTACCTTCCATTTCTGGGGAGGTTTTGTTGTTTGGTGGTGTATTTTTCTTATTCCTGTGAACGTGATGTCACATCAAGATTTTCAAGGTTTAATAGCAGAATTTTCTCAGCCATCTAAAATATCAACGGTAAACCAGTGAAATTCAGGTTTTGGTGTCAGTCCCTTGGAATCGAAGAGCCAGGACTTCTTTCTAGACTCACCATTCTGCACCACCATTCAGCAATCATACAGGGAGAAATCCATCGTAGAAGCGGCAGATACACCAATTTCTCCAACGACTTTCATAACGCAACACAGCCACAAGACAAGCTGCATTTTGAGGAAGGGGTGTGACTCACTCTCACTCTCTTGCTCTTACTTAGCCCTGATTCAGGACCCTTTGGGAGTCTTTCATCATCTGGCTGTTTACCTCTCCCAGAGGGTCCTGTATTGCTCCATTGTCAGCCATCCAAGATCTTCTTCGGCACTTTGCGTCCGCGCAATAAAGTTCAAGGCGTCTGTCAGCCATCTTGGATTTCATTACAATGGAAATGTTGGAGTATACCTGTCTTTAACAAAGTATAAAAGTTTATTTTTTTGCATAGGAGATGTAGCGCCACCCGCCGCCACGCAAGTAGACAAGTGAAGGATTATGGACATCTGGTTAGGTCAGTGAAATTGGACGTATTGGTTTCGTTATCGGGCTCGCTGACTTTCGTGCAGTAAAAAGTCAATGGAGCAGGACAGGACCCTCTGGGAGAAGTAAACAGCCATATGATGAAAGACTCCCAACGGGTCCTGTATCAGGGCTAGCTCTTATAGCTATCGCTATTGCTCTCGCCACCTACACCTGTAACTGACATCTGAATGCAACAGGTCCAGGCATGTTCTCTGAAGCTTGTCACAAGTCATTCTGGGAAATGCAGGAAATCACTGACCGAGGTAGAAGTAGACAAGGAAAGTCGATCACAAAACAACTCCTGGGATGCATCGAACATCACAGATTGATATGTAACAGTGTACGAGTATCTGAGGGTGGATTTTTCCTGTAACAATCCTTTTCTATTTTCCACTTCCTGAAGTTGATACTGCAACTCAGCAGATTACCTTGGGCGGCAGTCCAATCCTATGGAAGCGTTGTCCCACTTTAGGAACCTTCTCCAGGGCTAGCCTTTTTCCTCGAGACTTGACCCTGTCTATGGCACTGTAGTTGAATGTTTCACTAGCCAGGTGCACCACCTAGAGAAGGGACAATTGATTGGAGAAGGAGACATTTGTTGAGTGGTGTGTTGCTTTTTTTTGAAGAGCAGTAGTCGTGTGTGTGTGTGTGTGTGTGTGTGTGTGTGTGTACCATACCTTGGTCCTGGGAACGATGTTGAGCTCTAGCTTCTGATCAACCAAGCTGGCCCCAGCCTCTGAGAGGTAACCCTGGTTAAGGACCAAACAATCACGGCCAAAAAGGCAGGGACAACACAGTTTCTGGAGCCACTTGGTCCACTTGGGGTTCAGCTGGCCATAGGGCTCTTCATTCTTAGGTTTGAACACACCGATGATCTTCTGTGGAGGAGAGAGGGAGGGAGGAGGGTCAGAAAGAGTGACGACAGAATGTGACGACATGGAAAGTTCAGGAAGACGAGAGAAATGAATGATAATAACAAGGTTTGGTTGTGTATTACTGTTTAAACCCAAGCAGTCTGTTTTACTCTTAACCTCAGCTGAGGGTTACGCGATGCCAAAGTTTCTGTCTTAAAAGTTGTCTATAGGCTACTGCAGCAACTTCTTGGAATCACATGTTGCATTATGCTCGTATGACACATTCTCACTTACACACACACACACACACGGATTACAACAGGAGACTTGGTGATAGAAGAGAATTATATTCTCAGAGAGAGCTAGCACATGACTAGTAAAGCACACTGGTGACTAACTGAAGGAACTGAGAGGGGGGTGAGAGGAGGAACAGGTCACTGGGATAAAAAACACACACTCACATAGCCGAGCCTGCTCATTTCTGTTCTAACCCTCAGTGGCTGCATGCAAGTGGTATAGAAAAGGCCTCGAATGTATAGCTTTAAATGTGTTGTGGCTTGTGACACAACTTACTGCACACAGGGAAATAACTAGTGTAGAATTTGCCAGGATAAAACCACAGTGTTTAACACTTACAAAGACCACAGACACACTTCCTTTTTTTTTTTTTTTTTTACCAGGAATTCAATACAACCCAACACGTAGATGTGGACACAGTGAGACAAAGTGCGTGTCACAGACATTGTAGAGAATGACAAATGTAAAGAAATGGCATGTTGCAATATGGCTAACTGTTTGCTGTCCTGGTCTTTTCTTGTGTAACCTTGTTTCTGTGTCTTTTGTCTTGATCGTGGAGTACTTTGCAAACTTTGTGAAGTGCTACACAA
>CABFOQ010052465.1:0-18028 GCA_900660455.1 Gephyroberyx darwinii
CTCAAGTCATTCAACTGGAGCAAACTGCCCGAGGTACAGTTACTACTGCTGCTACTGCTGAAGAGGTTAATGATACAACAATACAATTAGATCTTGGTACACTTGGTGCTGTAACCATGATCAATAATATACAAAGTACTGTTTGCATGTGACCAGCATTATGTGAGGAACTGATGGAAGTTTTCGCTCAAATTCTCGAGATTTGATGATTTCTATCTAAATGTAAAATTTTAGCATGCGTAGTGATCGATATGTCAATCTTGAGGTAAAAATTAAACACGTTGTTTTAGTAGAGACGTGTCTTCTCAAATAAATAAGAAAATGGGAGATAAAAAAAAAAGAGAAATCTATTTATTAATTATTTGATCGAACAGTAGCTCACAGCATCTCCTGGCTTGTGGCCATTTTCTGAACTATCGACAACACGTGCATATCATATTCATACAGTTTACATTGACCAATCAGAAGCTGAGTATATAAACGTACTACGTTTCATGATCCAATTAAGGTATCATGAAAACACGAAGCCTCTAATTGGTTCAGGTGTGCCTGAGTAGAGCTGGAGCTAAAACCTCCAGGACGGGGGGTCCTTGAGGACTGGATTGAGAACCACTGACCTATGGCATCTAAACTGGTAATGGCAGGCCACAAGCTGTTCATGAATCAGTTCAGAACATCTAAAGGCACATTACAGATAATGTGTACACATTGCATGGACCAGAGAGCAAATAGATGACAGTAGAATAATAAGTAATGCATCTTATGTTTTATCTAGAGCCACTGCTGGCTTTGTTTGTTGTGATTAATTTGATTGAAGAAGTTTTTTCAGTCTCAAACTGATTTAACTATGGTACAGGACTGGCAGTATGTGACAGCTAGGCATGAGTTAGTTTTACACTTATTTTGAGGCTATAAAGGCTAAAATCATTCACAAACTCTGTGTGAATGTGCTCCATTTATTTTGGTAAACATGGTCTGCACTGTGGATTTAACCAGGAAGGTTAAGAGCCATTTTATGCCCAAATGGTTTGAATATCCCATTTGAATGAATGTTCAAATTCAAAGATAAGCAAAAGATTCACTGCTGAAACTTCTGCAGAATTTCACAAACATTGAGACAATTGCAAATGTAATTGCAGTGATCTCTGTCATAAGTATTGTAATGGGTGCATAATTACACAAAATGATTTGGTCTAATTCTTCATGTTATCTTTGATCCATACTTTTTCTTTACAATCACATCAAAACAATTTCCAAAACAGAATATTTTCACTTTAGAAATGTCTCCCGGATGAGGAGTTTCCCCGACTGGATCCATGCCTTGAATCATCATGATGCCACTGAGCTCCAGGATAGATAAAATAACTTAAATTAGTTTCTCCTAATTTCCAATACTCGATAAAATATTATAAAACAAACAATATTATACAAGTCAATACAATACTTAAAAGTGATAAAGTTGTTTTTGCATTTTTGCTTTAAAGTGTAATCAGTCTCCATCTTTGTCTCTCAGCACTTATTGCTGTGGTGTTTCTGCACTGCACGTCCCAGAGATCACCTGTCAATCAAACAGTGTGTCCAGTACTATGACGTCTTTTTCCTTGGATTTTCTTTAGAGCAGCAAATGGAAAACCTTTATGTATTCAGCCAACTGTTGTGTTACACCAATCAGATCCAGAATAGTAGTGATGTCACAGATTATTCCTATAACCTTGTGGTCATTGTGTCACTTCACATCTGAAGTAAATAAAAGAAAATAGAGCCAACGTATGAAATACGTCACTGTCCAAACAATTATGGAAGCCACTGCATTATATGTTATGAAAGTATCCATTCATAGTCCTTTTCACTACAGACAGCAGTTAGGGTTGATACAATGTTGTATTATTTCATAGATTTCTTTTGTTGTTGTTTCAGAACAAGATAGAAGGAACTATTTGGAAAGAGGTTGATGATCTGAAGGTGTTTAAGGTTCTTGATCTAGAGGACTTCCAGAAGACCTTCTCAGCTTACCAGAGACCACAAGTATATATACACACACTCACACTGAACACACACACGTTACATAAACACACTAACATAACACTCAGGTTTGCAATATATATTGTATATTTTGATAATTAGCTTAATCGGCTGATATTAAAATCTTTATTGTAATACCATTTTTTGCCAACACACATAGGCAAATCCCCTGGCTAAAACTATTGTATTGTATTGTATTGTATTGTATTCTAACCCCTCTCTCTGTATCAACAGAAGGATGGTGATGATGACCACTCTGTTGCTAAGAAGGCCAAGGAGCTGTCAGTTATCGATGGTCGCCGAGCACAGAACTGTAACATCCTGCTCTCACGGTTAGTACCAGTCATAATGTGTTATTTGTACCCATAATCCACTTCTGCTACCCACAGTCCTCACAGAACCACTCTGCTCTTGTAGTCACTACCCAACCTCAGAGAACTAATGCCATACATTACATTGTTACACGTTATAGTAACTAGTATCAGACCCAAAGACATCATGGGTGATTACTAGTGGTTGCAAGTGTGTTTCTAGGTGGTTGCTCTGACGTTGCTAGGTAGTTGTTAGGGTGTTACTAGGTGGTTGCTAGGTGATTATTTTACTTTGTTTTTCTATTTTCATAATTGCACTTGACTTTTATTTTCCTGTTTCTCCTTTTAATTATTAATTATTGGATTCCTTGTTTTTCTCTTCTTTTAATATAAAGCACTTTGCACTACGTGTTTTGTATGAAAGGTGCTATACAAATAAAGTTTTATTGTTATTATTGCCCAACTGAATCAAAGCAAATGCTTATGAGCAGGGCCCTGCCCTGATGCAATTGGGGATGGCAAATGGTGGCATTTATAGCAATCCACAACTTGATGACATTTCTGTGTTCAGGCTGAAGCTGACCAATGAGGAAATCCGCCAGGCCATCTTGACCATGGATGAACAAGAGGACTTACCTAAAGACATGTTGGAACAGGTACCAAAATACACACACACACACACACACACATACACACACACACACATATGCATGCAAACACACACAAAGACATACTGGACAAGGTACACACACGGCGAATTGCACGTCCTTTAATTAAAGAGATTAATTACCCAATTCTAAAATTAAATCTTGCAATGTTTAACCTTATGGATGATGTTAAATAGAGATGCAATGCAAGCCAAAAAGTAGAATCTACTGGATTTTTCAATGATTATATAATATAATTATTATTTTGTGTCACTTTCTCTATTAGAGTATGTATAGTATTAAATATATGTAGTGGGATATTGGACCTTTCTTCAAAAACGAAAGTCTCCAGAAACAACATGCAACAATGGCCAGTAGCCAGATTCACACTCACAAGGATATATGAGCTTAATATGTGCTTATTTTCCTCACTGACGATGCTCTTGACACCGATGACACCTGATGACACCGATGACACCTGATGACACCTCTTTTGTCTGTCGAGAGTCATTATATTAAACAATAAAATACTATACTAATGATTTTGTGTGTGTGTGTAGCTGCTGAAGTTTGTTCCTGAGAAAAGTGACATCGACTTGTTGGAGGAGCACAAACATGAGCTGGACCGCATGGCCAAGGCCGACCTCTTTCTATATGAGATGAGCAGGTACACTTAAACACACAAAGACACACACAGCCAAGGAAAGCCCTGCTCTATTTGAGGCGATCAAACACACACACAGTTAATAAATATTCTTTCCATTTTCTTTCTACCCATTTTCTTTCAACATGGAACATTACAAAAAGTTCCATGTTGAAAGAAAATGGCTCTACCATTAGGATATAGAACAAAAATGGAACCACCCAGACTTTAACTAGAGCTGCTTGTCAAGTCAAGTCAAGTAAATTTTATTTGTCACATGTAGTGGATACAGCAGGTGTGTTCTATACAGTGAAATGCTTACTTACAAGCCCTACCTTTTATATTGTGGTAAAGCGCATGTCATTAGTCATTAGTCATGAGTATCATTAACAGCACAGTAGTACTTCAGTTAGGTGCACCTCTAATCTAGAGGCCTAACGTGATGTTTTATTTACATTCCCTCTACAGAATCAAACCTCTTCCAACAAGTCTACACTTTTCAAACTTTGGAACTGAACTTGTTGGTATCTTGTCCCTAACATCTAAACCATGTTGTTTCTTCTGTCACTCTCCAGAATCAACCACTACCAACAGAGACTACAGTCTCTCTACTTCAAAAAAAAGTTTGCCGAGAGAGTGGCTGAGGTCAAGCCTAAAGTCGAAGGTACTATTTTCTATCCGTACCACTTGTATAATTTTGACATCAACAAATCATTACCACATTCATTTTGAAACATTAGTATAATGCCTCTACACTGTATTTGAAATTGTGTGCCACGGGACCAGGACCAACTGCTTCACTTCTATAAATGCGTAATCCATCCTTCCCTCTACGTTTCAGCCCTCTCTCTTGCATCCAGGGAAGTGCTCCAGAGTCGTAGCCTGTGTCAACTGTTAGAGGTGGTTCTAGCCTTGGGGAACTACATGAACAAAGGGCAACGGGGAAACGCCTACGGATTCAAAGTGTCCAGCCTCAACAATATAGCCGACACCAAGTCGAGCATCGACAGGTAAAGAATAACAACAAAACGCTTTCTTTAGGCCAACGGTCCTCAACTCCGGTCCTCGTGGGGCCCAGAGTACCGCTGGTTTTATATTCTGCCAGATATTTAATTGCAT
This sequence comes from Gephyroberyx darwinii, assembly GCA_900660455.1. NCBI lineage: Eukaryota > Metazoa > Chordata > Actinopteri > Trachichthyiformes > Trachichthyidae > Gephyroberyx > Gephyroberyx darwinii. The sequence goes on from CABFOQ010052465.1 coordinate 4,743, forward strand.
TCACCGGATTGTTTCAGGTAGTTCTTTTTCTGTTTTTCAATAAATTAATAATATTAAAGCATCATTTTCTGCCAATATTTATTTTTAAAAATGAGCATAAGGGCATAAGTGTGTGGTAAATGGGATTTTTCCATTGGCTTTTGGATTATTGCAGAAAATAAGCTCTGTGGCAAACAAAAGTTTATGATACTTACATGTTTTGTTCAGCAACATAATCCTCACAAAGGAACACCACCTTTATGATTTTTGAAGCGTAAATGCAATCGCCAGAAGTAAAAAGCCAACATTAGGCTATAAACGAACTACACCACGGTCGCAAGACTTCAACGTCACCACCACTAAAAATACTGAAAATACTATAAATTGATACATCTACAAGTTGGAAAGTTTGAGTTAGAATAGTTTGCAAGAGCACGAGTATAAACACAACTAGAGGCTGTAAAGGCGGACTAGTGAGTAGATGAGTTACCGTGTTCAACGTGATGGCGTTTAATGTCCCCGACAACCTCTGTAGTCTCATTTAGCCACTTGTTGGCAATCGCCTTTTTTAAGACACGTAAAAGCTTAAAAATTCATGAGTGGGGTATTTACTGACATATTTTATGTCGTAGAACAAACGTGAAAATATCTTAAGCTTGTGTTAACCACAGACCTTATTTCAGGCATCTAACCAAAAACCCATTCAAAAAAAACCCATTGAATTTGAGACGAGAGAACCGGAAGTGCAAAAATGCTAACTCATTTCCTTTTAGGACTCATTCCTGCACCACTCTATTAGCCCATGTGAGAAAACATTAGCATATGTTAACCTGCTGCTCGTCCGTGACTCAGAGACACAGAGCAGGAGGAAACCTCTCCTGTTGCTTAAAAAATAAATATTTGACAAATATGATTATTTTAAGTGCATTTAACATTTTTTGGACATTTATGGATTAGCAAGCCAGCAAAGAAGTCTAACACTGTTACTTACCTTAGCTACCAGCTACCAATAAGCTGGCTACATTAATTTAGCTAAACGATCATGGCCAAAATGTATACTCTGTGTGTGTGTGTGTGTGTGTGTGTGTGTGTGTGTGTGTGTGTGTGTGTGTGTGTGTGTGTGTGTGTGTGTCAGGTCTGGCCGGAAAGTCGACCAGAGCCCACATTCTTCCATACCTGTGGTGGTACTCTTATTCATAAGAACTGGGTACTTACAGCGGCCCACTGCTTCATAAAGTAAGTGTTGTATTTTATCATCTTCACATACAGTGTTCATAGAAGACGTTTAGGATCGAAATGTTAAAAAGGAAGCTGCTAAAGCCATTGACCTTCAAAACAAAATAAGAAGATAGTTCTGGGCATTGGTGTTTTCAGTTACAACACCAAAATGTTGCGGACTGTGACGCAATGATACTCAGTTCACTTTCAAAGTTTAAAGCAGAAACTTCCTTGAAGCCTATTTGTGTAATCTTGCAAGGCAGTTGTTTGGGCTATGTGTTTGCCTGTGCTTTTACCTAAGGCTTGCTACAGTACTAGAGCCTCGTTAGAGATGATCTCTGCCTTGGCTAATGGTCCACAGTGCCGTGACAAGGGCCTGTCAGACAGAGATGCTGATGCTCTGTGGAGGCTGTGCACCACACAGTTTTCTGTTGTAGGGCTGGATAGGGCATACACAAGGGTATAACATATATCATAGAGGTATGGTGATGTCTTACAATATGCTGTGTACAGTACAAATGCAAGCATTTTTTTAATAGTATGTTCAAAGCAAAAATGTTGCTAGTATACGCTGTCAGCTTGTACTGAGCACTGACACGTATCTCAAATTTCCTTTGTAAACATGCAGCCTTGTAGCACTACATATATATTGGTTGTGCCCATTGCGCATTGTGTCTGTTTAGTGTGCATTATGATGTATTGATTTATCTAACCTGCTGCTTTTCTACCCAGCTACGCTGACAGTCTGCAGCGTTGGCGCATGTGCCTTGGCAAACACAATCTGACCTACACAGAGCCCAGCGAACATTGCTTCAATGTCACTGGCATCTACCGCCATGAGGGCTTCAAGTACCCCACCGTGCCCACCGTGGAGTTTGACATTGCCTTGGTCAGGCTGGACGGGGAGGTGGTGCCAAGTCAGGAGATCTCTTATGCCTGCCTTCCTTCCAAGGAGGAAGTCCTAGAAGGGGGCAAGAAGTGTTATGCCACCGGCTGGGGAGATGAGACAGGTGCTGTTTCCGGACTTCATCTGCAGCCTGCACATACAATACACATTTTACGTAGTCACAATCATATATAAAAATGTTGCCACTCCGTTTTCACCCTTTTGACCTACTTGAAAATCTGTTTTTTCAATGAAACAATACAGTAACACGGAATAGCTTGCATGCCCTCTGCTGGACTGAAGGTGCAGCTACCGGTGTTTGTACTAGAGTATATCCGGCTCAATATGTCTAAATCTATTCCATTGTTTTGTGTGCTAATCAGGTGACTCACTAAATGCCAAGGTTGCAGAGGCCCTTAACCAGGTGGCTCTGCCTGTTGTGCCCTATGACACCTGCAAGAGGATAGATTACTGGTGGTTCCAGGTCAAGACCTCCATGATCTGCTGTGGCTATACCCTGCCTGATGAGCTCAAGTCTGTCTGTCAGGTAAAACAAGGCATACTATAGTATGAGACTAATAAGTCAGTTGTGATGACTATGGTATTACAGCATTCTGAGCATAAATAAGAAAACATGGGAGCATACATTTAACCTCATACTGATGGTGTTATAGCCCGTGCAATCTTGTCTTACAGGGAGATTCAGGTGGTCCTCTGGTATGCCAGGATGCTCCCAGCAGCCCTTGGGAGGTTCACGGTATTACCAGCTTCGGTCCTATTGGATGCATTATGAACAAGAAGCCCTCTGTGTTCACCCGCTCTTCTGCCTACATCCCCTGGATTGAGAATGTCATCCGCAGGGACATCTACCATGAGCACAGTATGGTTCCAACTGGTCTAAACTAACCCAGATGAGTCAAAAGCAGTTGAAGCTGTCCTAAACCAGAAACGTTAACCTGTGGTTGCCATGCATACAACATTAGTTGTTAACAATAAAGCACATGGCAACTTTTGTTTTAAAAAAAACTGTACGGTCTAGACATGTTACAAAATCACAATTTATTGCTGGTTGTCGCTCTGTCCCCCCTGTGTAGTATCTGGCTGTGGTGGGCCAAAGGACTTGACCGGCACAGGTGGCACCCTGTCCTCTATGGGTTACCCTGGCAGCTATAGCAACAAAGCCCGCTGCCAGTGGAACATCCGGGCCGCCCCCGGCAAACTGGTCCACCTCCGTTTCCACAATTTCTCCCTGGAGGAGAGCCAGTTGTGCATGAATGACAAAGTCACCCTCACTGACAAAACAGGACGTCTAGGTACAGTATAAAGCCAATTACATGTATCAGTGTGTGTGTGTGTGTGTGTGTGTGTGTGTATGATTTTCTTACGTATGTTACATGTCTCCCCCTCATACACGAAAGGACCATACAAAACACTCAAATCAAAGTCACACGGCTACTATGGAACCCCTGCATAGTAAAATCAGGACAGAAATTGGCACTTTGGGATTGTGTTTTTAAAACAACAATAACCAATATCATTGTTAATAGACTCATTACAACATATGCAGTTAGCTATTAGGACATGGGGTAGCAAGAAGTCAGCCTAACATTTACCCATGTTCACCTCTCTCCCGCAGGCACCTACTGTAGCCATGTACCCCCTCAGGAGCTGGTGAGTGATGGCGAGATACTGCACATCAGCTTCTCTTCCAATGACAGGGTGGTGGACACAGGCTTCACCGCCACCTGGAAGGCAGTGGACCCCACAGAGGGTAAGACAGGAGAAGAGAATAGCTGACAAGAAACTGGGGGAACAGCCTCTGGAGCAAAAGGACCAAAACAAATGTTGTGTCTCCTTAAATCTCTCTCCTTTAATCCATTTCAGGATCTATTTTTTAAAAATCTCACTCTTTCTTTTTATTTCCTCTCCCTCCCATTTTGTCCTTCCACCCTATCCTTCCATTTCTTTAACCCCTCTCTTGTCCACCCGCACAGCTCCTTGTGGAGGTGTCTTCAGCAGTGAGCAGGGAGAAATCATCTCTCCTAATTGGCCCAATGACTACTCAGCCCAGTCTGTCTGTACATGGCGTATCACCATACCCTCAGCCAAAAGTATCCATATAGCCTTCACTCACTTTGAGGTGCAAGCTGCAAACATGTTGGGAAGGTGTGTGGACTATGTGGAGATCATCAATGGAGAAGGGATGGCCTCCCAAGGTCGGTTGTTGCACTACAACATTCTCTTATTGTATTAATTTTGTGTTCTGTTACTTTTGGACTGGGCCCTAGGCAGAGCATCATACATTGCCGTGGGGTTTAACATTTGAAGTGCACATGCCTGGAGGCAAGCCCAGCCATCCCTCGTCCCAGAATATTTGCTGTAGACGCCATAGCAACATGTTGGTTCTTGTTGTCAATGGATTGTACAAGTGTGATAAATCTCTCATTTCCTCTCTGCTGTGCAGGTCGATTCTGTGGCTTTGCCCCGCCTCCTAAGGTTACCATCACTGGCACCACAGCCATTATCCGTTTCCTTAGTAACGGAGCCAATCAGCAGAAGGGTTTCCGTGGTTACTGGACCACCGATGCCAGTGTGGTTCCTACTTTACCTCCTCCACCACCTAATCCATGGGACAACATTACTATCCGTGAGTATGAAGTCATCTTCCTCTGATCATTCAGAGGTAGAGTCGATAATTGATAGAGAATCAAACTGTGCGCTCTGTTTCTGTTCCCAGACTGGCCAGAGAGTTGTGGAAGCCCAGCAGTGACAGCCAATACCACCATCACGAGGGTGGTAAATGGGGAAGAGGTAGTGCCCCATTCCTGGCCCTGGCAGGTCTCCATGCAGGTACAGTTTTACTCCTAGTGTGTGTGTGTGTGTGTGTGTATTGTGGAGGGAGCGGGATAGAGAGCGAGAGAGAGCTTTTGTTTTGACCAATCTATCTTTCTCCATCAGGCTAGTCCGATGCATCCCATACCATACATGCATGGCTGTGGAGGCTCTTTGATCCATGAAGAATGGATCCTTACGGCTGCTCACTGCTTCATGTTGTAAGATTTACAAGCCTACACATCTTCTAAACAACACGTCTTAAAAAACACAACTTTTTTCTTTAACCTGGCTAACACCTTGCTTGTCCACCAGGGAACCGTAACAGTACATGACCCTAACTGTGCCCCTTCATCTTCCACCTGCTTTCCAGCCCACTGAATAACCCCACCTACTGGCGCATGTGCCTGGGCAAGCACCACATGAACTCCTCCATGGACGTGCCCTCTGCTGAGGCCTGCTATAAGGTGGACGGTATCATCCGCCACGAGGGATTTGTCTACGAGCAGGATCGCACCGACATCACCAATGACATAGCCTTGGTGCATTTGGCCGAGCCCGTCAACATGACCAGGGAGATCAGCCCCATCTGTCTGCCCAAACCTGGGGCAGTGATGCCTGCTGGGACCCCTTGCTTTGTAACGGGCTGGGGAGATGAGAAAGGTAGAGGCCATCACTAATTTCAGTTTCCTTTCTGAATGTTTTAGATCAACTGCAGTTGTAAAGCTCAGTGACCATGCAACATTGTGTCTCGTTTTAGACTTACTACCATCATCGATATTGATATTCTCACTATTTCTATTGTTATTGTGCAATATCAGTATGAATCTAGTGTCTGTGCCACTGAACTTTCTTTGCTCTTAAACTGCTTTTAAACTCTAGTTTGATATGTTCTTTTTTTTTTTTTTTTTTTTACTTTTTCTTACATTATCTTTCATGAGCTAGGTAAGCTCCATGACCTAAGAGCCTATGAACACATTCAAAACATAATATATATTTTCAAAAATTTCTGATTTCATTTCATGATTTCAGCTTTCCCATTCCACTCCTCTTTTAGGTAACCTGTTCCCCAAAGTGTCAGAGAAGCTAAACCAGGCGGCCCTGCCTATTATTGACTTCCCAACCTGCAGTAAGCCTGCTTACTGGTGGGACACCCTGAGGCCCTCTATGATCTGTGCTGGCTACGGGTCCCCAGACGAGCTGAAGTCAGCCTGCCAGGTAAGTGGACACATTCAAGCTTGTTCTTGGATCACAGAGAAGAGTTTGAGAGGGGTTTTGTGGGGGAAATAATAACAAATACTCTACACAGCCTACTGTTCTAGGAAAAAGGCTTTTGTTTCTAGATAGAAGAGGGTAGAAGAAAAACACTCTGCTTGAAATGGGTCTACCCTGGAAGCTTTTGTCACACGCTATTATATAAGTGTGTTGGCATCTCATGATTGGGTTGCCTTTTATGTAACAACGTGAAAACTGTTTGTTTGTGATCAGTCAGCCTTGATAGCCAATGGCTGCCAATTTGCTATCATAATTGGACAAATCAACATGGGACCATGCTTGTCAGGCATAATGAGCAAAATTGTGCCAAGAGATCCTTGTTGGGCAAGTTTTTTGATGCAAATAGACGCATAGGCCATAGGGGTGATTTCTACCGACTGTGAAACAACAGTATTCACGACTTTACCTACACAGTCAGTCTTCATTCCTTGTCCCTTATCCCTCTCCTCCAGGGAGACTCTGGGGGTCCGTTTTCCTGTGCGACTGCTGGAACCAACTCAACCTGGGAGGTCCACGGTATCGTCAGCTTCGGACCACAGGGCTGCATCAAGGACAAAAAGCCATCAGTATTCACCCGTGTCTCTGCCTTCAGTGACTGGATTCACTACAACATCAAGAAGTTTATCTATGAAAGTGGCAAAACTCACTAAAGCCAATAACTTGAAATAAAGATTTTTCCAGCATAATTGAGTTTTTGGCTCATCTCTGTCATTTTTGCTTCAGCCCCAGTGACTCATTCAGTTTGGTATGTTGTTAAATGTGTAAATCGAAGTAACATTACACTCTGCTGCTAACAGCATCCCATCGTTCTGATGACTGGCTGCAAGTTGCCTGAGAAGTAATATCAAATCCTACAGCAGACAGTAGTTCATACTGGAATTGATAACTTTCATTTCATATTAAGCAAAGCAAATCTTAATTTCCCATAACTTATATAGAATATTGATTTTTCAAACTATGTGAATTGAGGGAACGTTGCCTAGAATGTGTCCCAAATGTGCAATGAAGGAAATAAGCCAACAAACAATGCCGGTAATTCCCTCTAAAGCTACAGGCTGTTAAAGTTGATTCTCAAAGCTCAGAGTTGCACTCATCAAATGGAGAGAAACGGATCCAAACCATACAGCTCAGATGGGACCGGTGGGTTCAAACCGTGTCAACTCATCACCCACGACCCAGATGTTTGAATGTTATAGATTTGTATATCTATGATGTTTTGTGTTTATATAATAAAGGAGTCTGCATAGATAAATGTGTTTGATGTCGTGCAAATGATATTTAAAATAATACACTAATTTTCTAACTTTGTTTCTGTGTTTTATTCTGTGATTAAAAATGGTTTCATTTCTTTATTTTTCTTACAGCTGTGTGTTATCTCAGTGTTAGAGAATTTTGCAGCGAGTTTCCAAGTGATGGCTTCCAGTTCTCAGTGCCTGCAAGCTCTCTTCCGTTTTCTTCCTCCTCCCAGGCAGATGAATCCTGCAGGCACATACTTTTTGGGTTTTAACCCCTAGATCACATGACCGGGCCGCCCAGCCAATCAGAGAGCTCGGCTCAGATTTCAGCCTAGGAGGAGAGAAGGGAATACAGAGGGAGAAAAAGAGAGAGAGACTAACACTAATCTGTGCTCATGGGTTTGGAAGCAGATAGTCTCCCAATGAGGACTGGTTTTGGCAACTATTCCCTACTCTCTCTCCCAGCGTGGATTATCCGTGTTGTGTTCTGAATGGCACCCTTGAGGGTGAAAGGGTTTCCCACTTTTGGGCAAAGTTTAAGCGTGTGCCCTGGGAAAAAGTGAGGAGAGGAGGAAGAGGTGGAGGAGGAGGGAGGATAGCAGCAGTTTTTCCCTCATCTTTCCCTCTGCAGGCGTTTCTTCTCTGGAAGAATGGGGGCAGGAGCTCTGACCATCTGTGTGAGTAGAAGCAGTAAAGCCAGAGTTGGCTCAAGGACTTCCCATTCAATCTGTGATCAACAGCTAAAGAATGAATAGCGGGACTGTCTCTTTTCTCCGTGTCTGTCTTACATACTCTTTTGTGATGTTGTGTGTGTGTGTGTGTGCTGACTGTCGGGCAGGAAGTCTTTTCAAAATGTCTTCAGTATATGGGTACCAAGTCTTCTGTATTCCCTTTTCTCTACACTAAACCTAACTTTCCTTCTCTAGCTGACATAACTTAGTTCACTACCACCATCATAATGAAAACCCTCTACTCTCTTGTAAACAGAGAAAGCATTTCCCTCCCTTGTTACTATTCAGCCAGCACAGTCTTATGCTTTTAGTCTGCTGTCCTGGACAACAGGAGAAAATCAGCAGGGGCCTCACTAACACACAGTGAGCGTTGTGCTTCCTGTTCATACCTGCAATATTTTTCCTTGTAATTATCCAGTGCCTGAATTTCAGCTCAAGTCTTGAATGGCAAGCATTACACTAACTTTCCACAAAACTTCCACACTGGGAATATCGACTTTTTAAGTTTTAAATAACATTAATAAACTATTTTATATCCATTTTTTAAAATCCATGTTAGTAAGAGTGTTTCAGTTTCAGTTGAGCAGCTGTTGCTTGTAGGGCCGCCTTGTGGTGCCTCTGCTACCAGTTGCTTCAATGGCCACCCACATAGGGAGAGAGGCAGAGAGAGGGAAGGGGGGAAGGGGGGAAGGAGGGCACATGCTAGGGCTTGCTGTCCCCTCCATGAGCAAGTTAAAGAGACAGACGGTCTGTGAGCAGTTTCTTTGTGCAGAACCTCTTAACTAAAGAACTAGTCTATCTACTTATACAGTACCAAATGTTGGAGAAAAGGCCCCTGACCAGACACTTCAGAAAACCAAGAACACTTTAGACACTTCTCAAGAGGAGAGAGCCGCCTTTCAACACTCTTGACAAAAGGTTTCTTCCTCACTGTCAGAGGTTGTATTGTGAGAGCATTTTAACACTGGGGGGAGGGGAAAGGAGGATAAGGGTTATTAGGCTAATCATGGTAGATTGTCCTAGTAAACAATAGAATACATGTGGTTGTGTGTGTGTGTGTGTGTGTGATAGAAGAGAGGTGTGAGGCTACATTGCATAAGCTCAGTGATAGGACACCTATCTTCCTCTCTGGGTCACTGTCACAAGAGAAATAGTGAGAGCGAGTGAGTACTTTTAGATTGAGTGTGTGTGTGTGTGTGTGTTCATGCGTGTGTGTGTGGGTGTGAGTGTGCGTGAGAGTAAGGACAGATTTAAGGGACATCTGCTCAGTAAGGCCTGTCACAGTCAGACCTAGCTCAGACAGGCTTAGCTCTTAAACACCTGCACGAGAGCACTACTGTTAGAGGCAGTTAGCAGAACTGAAGAGGTTAAGTGTTGCTACTCAAACTGTGGCACGGCCTATTAGCTTTGCCAGCGGTGGCCTGTTATTATCCAGTCAACAGTGATGTAGCGATAAATAAAAAGGCAGGTAAATGATCACGATAAGGCAAACAATCATATTTTTAGAAAAGCATTCATTTATTTTTTTCCTGAAAAGACCCTATCCTCATGTCACGTGCACTAATTTGATACTACTCACTAGGATCTATCCTATGGATTTACGTGATAAAGATTTATGTCACACTATAAAGGTGAGAAAACTGATTTCACGTGCGTTTACCCTCCACCACATCGCTGAAAAGACATTCTGAACTAATTGGCCCGCTTTAGTGAAGTATCTGTCAACACATCTCGTTCATACCTTTCAGAACCTGTCAAATCTTACACCTTCCAAATCTTTCACTTACAAAGGCTGATAATACCTCCTATCCCATGTATTAGACTAGACTGACTAAAAGCTAAGCTGTGCGCCCCATTAAGAAGTGCCACTTCTCAGGCAGCCATCCAAGGATGAAGCACAACCACACTGAGAATCAAAATTCCAGTGCCACTTAATTACCACGCCACACTGTGATCGGGGATACGAAGCTGACATATTTGCCTTCACCTGCCAGAATCAAGGCTGGGTGAACACCATTAGCGCGTATACCACCTTGTGTGCAGGAGCTGTTTAGTGTGGAGGGGCGCTCATATGTTTGTGAATGCATGGTCCTGTTAACGCTGCCGGAGCATCTGCCGCGGTAAAGATCTTGTCTCCTTAGCCATCTTAGCGCCATCTGTGAGGTGGGTTTTAATTATCCGGCCTGAGAGTGGCACATGCCTTCCCCCCTTGTGTCCCAACACTCGATGGCCTGAGGGAATAAACTCTACAGTACTTCCTCACTGCCCGCTAATAACTTCACAACATAGTTAAGCCATTGTGTCACTGAGGACCTCATTGAGAATAGCATAGACAGGGCCTCTCGGACCAGCTCTTTCCTTTGAAGTGGTGAACTCTGGAATGACAGGATGTCACATGGTACAGTTATAGCTACAAGGGTAAAGCTCACTCTACATGTGTGTTGATCTGGTGTAGTGGAAGTCCATTATATTCGCTGTTTACGGGTCTCTAATGTTTGCTGATTGACCAGAGGGATGGAGAGTTTCCCACAGGGTGACAAGTGATATTTGTTTAGGGAGTGTGTGTACATGTGTCTCGGGGAAAGATAAGATGAAAGAGCGTGTGTGTACAGGGTGTACCAGGACACAGAGACAACAGGTGGCACAGTTTGCCCGGATGGGATATCAGTACCTAGCAGCTGGTGAACACACACACACACACACACACACACACACACACTCATGCACACACACATGACAGGGCTAGTAAAAAGACTACTATATAGGGACGTAAAGGTAAAAAAAGCTTGTAAGAATGTAAGAAAAGCTTTACAATAAATCCTTTTGACCTGTACGTCTTTCATGTCCAAATTTAGTCACAGTCATTTTTTTCTATTTCTATATTATCTTCTCCATTCAATCAATATCCAAGCTGTTAATCTAAGCAGGCCACCACTTGAGTGTGCGTGTGCGTGCAGGTGAGTGCCACTCTAGCCTTCCCTTCAGCCAAAGGTGTTGCGTGGTAACTAGACATTTTGTCTTAGCAACAGATACACAGGACAGCCCTCCCCTTTCTCTTCCTTCCAGCTCCCAGCACACACTCCTCTCTGCTCTCTCAGTATGTGAGAGTATGAGTGTGTCAGATGGTCTATGTGTGTGAGTCTATGTATATGTATGGACCCTGCAGAGAGATGCCCCCCTTTAGATTATGGAGCACAGTGAATCTCCCTCTTTCAGGACAGGTGTCTGCCTAGATGCTGGCTGTAGAGATGCCCTCTGTGCCCATAGTGCCAGTGGTTGACTGCTGCTCTCTGCTCTGCTCCCTGCAGCACAACAAGGCAGCGGTGCAGGTAAAGGAAGACATGAAGAAGATGGTCCAGCTGCCCATTCTGAGACCGAGGGCAGCAGTGGCCAAGGAGAGCAAGCTGTTCGGAGTGTCCCTGCTGGAGCTGTGTGAGCTGGGCTTGGTGGAGGACGGTGTACCTGTTGTGGTGCGGAGGATGGTGGAGCATCTCTGCAAGCATGGTGAGGAAAAAGTCTGGAGTAGAATAGAATAGAATAGAATAGAATAGAATAGAATAGAATAGAATAGTAATGTTTGATCACCTCCAATAATATAAGATAAACTTTACTATCCCAAATGTTTCTTCAATTGTACGATACTTCCTTGAGGATTGGGTTTTTAGGGCTATTCATCTGCCTGATATAGGGCTTGAACCTTACACTACATCACCCTGTAATCGTAATTTGTACTATTAATATGTTTTTCATACTCTGATTCTCCCATAATAATCAAATAAATCACTGTCATAACGCAGCACGTATGTTGCATATATTGCTGTATGTACTTTTGGTGAAAACTCCATCACATGTACAGGAAGACTTTTGCTTGTATTGTACAGCAAAGTGCGTTTTCACCCTTTTCTGTAGTTCTTATCGTTGTTCACTAGATGTCAGCAGAGAGCTATGAGAAAGCCCCACTTGTTTGTCCGTCATGGCGTCAGAACAACCAGCTTGTCTTTCACTTATTAAGAGAGAAACCAGAGCGCAGGAGGGTGTACAGGAAGGGTAGGCCTGGGATCCTAATGTTTTTTTGTGCTCAGAGTTGTCGCATGGCAAAGTCCCTGCATGAGTGGAGCAATGCCTGATGTCTGACAAGATGTCAATGTGACATCTTGTGTGAAACTATGATTTTTTTTTTTGCATCCAGTCTTGCGAGTGTTAATGTTGGGATATTTACTTCTGTGTTACCCTCTCAATATGTGTTTCTTCTTTACAATTTTAGTTTTAGATTACAATAATACACAGTCCTTTCTCCCATAAGTGATACTAGCTTGATGTAAAAAGGAACCACTCAAAACTGCTGATGACCCAACAAATTGTTTTTGTGGGGATCATTCAAAAAAAAATTGCAACTCTGCAATGCATACACTTAAGATTTTCTTTCATTTTCATTAAAGTTTAGTACATTCTCACACTTGAGTAAATGTAGCTGAACATTTCTCTGACCTTCCTCTAGCCCTGCATCAGGAGGGTCTGTTCAGAGTGAATGGGAATGTGCGTGTAGTGGAGACCCTGAAACAGCAGCTGGAGGGTGGTGAAGATGTGGACTTCCACTCCGAAGCTGATGCGAGTACGGTGGCCAGCTTGCTCAAACAGTACCTCAGGGACCTGCCTGAAGGCCTGGTAGATTCGACAGTCCAACCGGCACTGATACGGCAGTACCAAGGTAAGAGAAAGTAGAAGCCGCACCATTTTAGTGTCCTAATTCTACGTATGTACTTATTGTTAGCAGTCGTCCATTCATCTCATACTTTTCTAATTCTAGGATTGACATTTTTATTCCAAGTAGTCAAGGTTTTGGTTACTATATGCCTAAGAATATCAGGTGATGCCCCCCAAACAAACATCCACAATTTGATATTCTTACCTAAGTATCTGTGTCATGATTCTGATTGGACCATCATTATCATCATCATCTTTAGATGCTGAAATGTACTATTAGCACCACACAGTCTGGGGCACATGACCATGTGGCCAGCATTGCTGAGTCATTGTGTATGTGTGTGTGTGGGTGAGAGAGAGAGAGAGAGAAATATCCAGTTATACGTATTCTATTAATATATATTATCTAAATATATCCAGAGAGAC
>CABFOQ010052465.1:25111-39949 GCA_900660455.1 Gephyroberyx darwinii
ATGAGCAAGACCTCACTTTAGAACGAGGAACATATTCTGAGTTAGAAAGACTTAATTTAGAGTTATTTGGAAACTATTAACACTATTAACAACTATTAACACACAGTTTTGTCACATAAGAATAGACCAGATTTATTAATAGACCAGTGTTATTAAGGGAGAATGACTATTCTTGTGGTACTACCACCTTATAAGGTCCATACTGAGCAAAGCATATTAAGATCTTAATTCATGTACAACTTCCTTACTTACTATCAATAAGCAGTAATTAGGAGGTTATTGAGGGAAAACGCTTAGTTAATGGCCTAGTAGTTGTAGAATAAGGCATTAATAAGTGCTTTATAATGACTAATAAAGAGCCAATATGCTACTAATATGCATGCTAATAAGCAACTAGTTAATGGTGAATATGTGTATGTTAATATAAAGTGTTACCTGGGTTGGTTTCTTTTAAAATGTCATAGACCCAGTGGTAATGCAAAACCTTGGCCGAATTTCCACTTTTGGAAACCTTCATAATTGCTGATTGATGGCCATGTTGTTGGCATGACACGTGGCTCGGGCTCCACCTCATGCCATTTTTAACAACATCAGCCAGAGTATCTGGTTCACATGTATGACACCGTGCTTAACATGCAAAATTGTGCATGAGATGTGAATATATTTAAGCATTTAAAGTGACCACATGCAAACTGAGTACATGAACAACTTCAGTCATGTGTGCTGTGCTGTGAATGTCTGCAAGGGCACTGCCGCTTGAGACCCCGCGGACCTATGGGAAACCCCTCAGTCAGAATGGCTAGACCTTGCACGCACAAACACACATGCAGGCATGCCCCGAGGAGGCCCCTTGCCTTGTGACCGTCCTCTTAATACCTTTCAGCACAGCACATATTACTACGGGTGCTCCTTCTTTGTTAGTGTCACATATTGTTGGTAAGCAGGAGGTGTGCGTGAAAGTGTTTATGTGTGTGCATGTGTTTGGTCGTGGGGATGCAGCTTTGATCACACATCATAACATTTTCAACCTGATTCTGTTCTGGACCCTGTTGTTAGGGCTCATAGCTGGGGGCGAAACAGAACACACATAATCCATAAGCTTTGCAACAGTTCTTCTAACATGACTGTGGGCTGAATCTGGTTGTGAGAGATATGAGGCTCCAGGTACAGTTATATCTAGAGCAGAAAGGGCTCCTGGCCACTTTCTAGATGGATTTGTAGCTCCCTAGTGGTACAGGATGACATTGATTAAGACATGGATTACAAATCTGACTGCCTTCATATCCCATCTCTGTTCACAGGAGGCTCACGTGACAGATGCTGCCACAAAAAAGTTACCCAGCATCCTTAATCCAAAGACACCAACAGCACTTCCCAGAAAAAAGGTGTGTGTGTGTGTAGCTGTTGTGGAACCGTGTGTTTTACTGTGTCTGCTGTGAATTGCTGTGTTGTTTACGAGTGGCGTTCTCAGAACCAACCTGCACTAGCCCTTAAATTCCCTTACATAGTTCTTTTAACACCAACCGTGTGATCCGTGTGACGTGAGTAACGTGTGGGTTTGTTTTGGAAAAGCTGTTTTCTTACACCAGAGCCATTTCTGTGTGCGTTAGCCTTCAAGATGTTATCAGTTTCAGCTGACCTGTGTATACCGCCTAGACTGGTATTTCAGGTCATTTAGTGAATAGACCATGGCCCCTTTAATAGAATGCATTTCACATTACTGATAGGTTATCATGTATACTCCTAAGATAGGAGTATACATGATAGTCATAGGTTACTAAAAATAACACTCTTGTGGATTTGTGTCTTCCTGCTCTTTTATCATTAGGAAGAGGTTACCCGCTGTCTCCCAATTAATAGAGCACGGTTTCCTCTGTGAACACTACTTGCACTGTAGCAACATTTATTTTTTAGTTTCAGATTTAATGATGGTGTAATTTGGCATTATTAAAACATATCATTTCATTTTATTTCCTTAAGAATGTAATAAGATGTTAAGATATAGTTCAAAAAGTGATATAAAATCATTTTGTTCCCCATATCCTTGAGATTATCATGATTAATAATTATCTGAGCAACATTTAGATTTCAGCCATAATACTGCATAATATTCCATCAGTGTTCCTGGATTGTTTCACAAGATCATGACTGTCACTAAAAACCTGCCAGTATGGAAACTGTGTTCTCAGGGCTGCAGTATACTGTACATTTAACTGTGTAATTGATGTGATATAAGTAATGATTCTATACATTTTAAATCTTATTCACTATTTTCCCTTTGTTCTCCATACATATTGCAAGGCTGGACATAAGAGCCCACCAGACAATACAGACCCTTTGAGCAAGTCCTCCACCAAAAATCCAACGGCACGGCCAAGGAAAAAGAAGGTACAGCAAATGAGTTTTTCTATTGTCACTGCTGTTGTTTAATCCTTCCCTCAACTTCAACGCACTTACAATGCAAAATGATATATCCTGCAATCAGTATGTTTTCACTAATGTAGCATGTAGGCTAACAAATGGGTGTTGCTTTAGACATTGGCCATGTGGCTTGCTATATTTCTTATCCCTTCCACATTAATACTCCCTGGTTTCTTATCTGTAGTATTGCCTTGGTGCTGATTGCCCTGAGGTCCTATAGCAGGCAGCCTCTGATGCCTCTGGCCTCGCCACTCAGTCACATGATTTGATTTGATAAAGGGAATCTGCTGGAGGAAACAACAACACACTTATTTGCAGTGAGAGACAGACATGAGCTATGGCATACTCCTTCAACTGTGTTGGGTTATTATTATAGATGAAGCCCTGTCACATAGCATTTGGTGATGAATTAGATTAGAATTGAAGCTTGGAGATTTCCTGTATGTTTCTAAGAATTGCCCTCTGGATTCATACTTTTTCATAAGAGCGGTCAGTACCAGAGCTAGATTTAATGGTTGAAATAAATTCCAGTTAGTTTATGAGGTTGGCTCCTATGAGTCCGCATACGTGCAAAATTAGCTTGTGTGTGTGGTTCAGTGTGGATATTTACGTGTGTAATAGAATATATATAGCTAATTTGTCTGAGCTGGGCCTACATCTGTAAACAAATGTAGACTACTGAATTTATCTTGCTGTGGCTCTTTGCAGATTTTCACCAAGATTACATCCCATGAATGACATCTGTCATAGTGGAGATAACAGAAATGCTGATTGAGCTGAAAGGATTAGCTCAATCAGCATTTCTGGGGAAAAAGTTCTTGCTGATGAAGGATGTTTGTCTTTCCTTGGAAGTCAGTATAATATATTCTGCTGCAATCTAACCTGAAATCTGTGTGTAAAGCTTGAGAAGAACAAATGCTTTTTATAGGCTGATCTATTTTAACCAACAAACTAGCAAGGTAGTCAACAGTAGTAATTACTCATGAGCCATATTGATATAGTATACTTACTGATATCAAGAGTCTACACTTCAGGAGTTTTGATTTGAAACCCTCAAAATGGCTAGACACATCACTTTAGGTGAAGACGATTGATATGACGTGCCAATGCCAAGTGAAACTCTCACAGAGCGCTCACTTCCTATGAAAATGGCTTGGCTTTTTTATTGTATTAGCAATATTATGAATCACCATTATAAATATCAATCTTGATATTAACCTTTATAGCTGCGTAGCCTGCACAAACAAATAAAAATGTGCCTTTACTAGGGGCTCTGTACTCCCATAAAAAACTGTTCTCTAAACGCTGTGTTTCAATCTTTAACTCACATGGAGATAAGGCCATGTGGCTCGCTACTGGTAAGGACGGGAGCAGAGCTAGGGCTGAAAGGGTCGATATTGGGCTGATAGTCATTCAGATGTGTTGGTTGTACTTTGAGACACTGGATGCCTGAGGGGTTTAGTCTGCTTTTGAAGGCAAGTCAGTGCCTTGCCATTGGATACATTGGGGATGGAAAGGGCCTAGGAAATAGGTGAACTAACAGATGGTACATAAGTATGACATGCACACATTCATAACAAGTTTAACAGGTTGTGCACACATGCACCATGACAATTTGTGCACCTCAGGGAGGAGGTGTGAG
The DNA here is from genome assembly GCA_900660455.1 of Gephyroberyx darwinii. NCBI lineage: Eukaryota > Metazoa > Chordata > Actinopteri > Trachichthyiformes > Trachichthyidae > Gephyroberyx > Gephyroberyx darwinii. The sequence continues at coordinate 29,175 of CABFOQ010052465.1, forward strand.
TTATGTAATCATAAATTAGACTCATCTGTGGTTGGTCTAGTGGTGAGAAACACACAAATAAGTTACAAGGCCCTAAACATGGCTCATTTATCTGTACTGATAAACCTGTCAATGAAAGGTATTTATTTATGGTCAGAAGGGAACTTCACTGTTGTTGAAGACCTGCACTAGTTCATTTCCAAACATGCTCTACAAAAAGGCACACTATTATTGATTGAGTACTGTTAATTCCTTCTACTATTTTGGTAGAATTAATATCATGATGTTCTTATGGTAACAGCAACATTCAAATTTTCATTCTCCCTTTCCTTCTTGAAATAGACACATTACAGTGATTGAAAGCACTTGAAATGTTTCAAATCAACTTTCATCTGTTTCAAAATAATGGCTTGTCAACCACCGCTTTGAACGTCTTGTGCAAGTAAGTGGCTTGCTTGTCTCGCAAGCTCGACAACACAGGAACAGGTATGGTTCACTTGTCAAAGGCAGTTGAAAGCTGTCAGCCGTCAGTCTGCAGTGCTTAGTTAACATAGTTTAAGGACACTTAATAACATTTTTGTTTTATTTCTTATTGAGTGAAAACATACCCAGTTCAAATTAAGTACTTGTTCATGTTTCATTTGGCAGTCTTTGCGATGTTTTGATATTTTCATCACAAGCTTTCAAATTAATAGTTAACCCTTGATTTAGAAACCAGGTCATATTCTCATTTTGTTTTTTACCATATGGTTTATTTAGCTGCTACTTTCTTTTTGTGTTATTTTTTTATTCTATGGATAGAAAGGAACAAGAAAGAGAAGGGAAGGGAAATAGGTGTGGTATTGTCTGCACCTCACCCTCACCTCATAGACATGTCACCACAAGTCAGGTGAATGTGAGTGTCTGTCTGTCTGTGATGGATTGGCAACCTGTCCAGGGTGTGTCCCAATAAGCTTCAACTCCCTGAAAAGGATTAAGCGGGTAGAGAAGGTGAATGCCCCCATACCCTCCTATGGCATTCTGAAGTGAATGACAAATTTAGCCAAATCAATTACCAAGCCCCGGGGGGCACGATCCATACCAGGGCTAGAGAAGCTTTTGGTGCTATTATGTTCCCAAAGATTCACCCATTAATTGAGCCAATTATTGTCTAAATGGAGGCAGCATCCATGGATTTTAGACAAATCCATTAGGTTAATCTCCAAATGGAGATGTGCCATTGATAACTGTGACAAAAAGTGCCTTTTAACTCAGTGTTCAAGCTATAGACTTCCATCTACTGCTTCTTTTTTAGCATTGGTTGTTTTGCCCATCATCAATAGTCCAGCTGTTGGCGTCAAATCCATTTCATAGTCTGTTTGCTGTGGAAGTTGAGGGTTCAAAAAGCCAGCTAGCTATTTGGCTTGAGTGGACCTAAACAGGCGTACGACTACCGTGCATGTAAACTAAGACCAAGCTCTTTATGAACTTTCTTTGACACATTGACTAAGCGTATAGCAGAAATGCAGAAGGGAGCTGTCAATAACATAGCTGTAATTAGGTTGAGGTTCTTCTCCTACACTACAGTCGGTGGTTCACGGCATTTATACCCACTCAGGGTCAGCAAGGTAAGACAAACATCAGTCTAACCTAATGGTTTTACAAGCCAGCCTTCTTTTCCCTCCCTCCTTTTGTGTTTTTTTATTGTCCTCTGCCTCACCGCAGTAGCTCTTTGAATGCATGTTTTATAGTAACCTGAGCAAAGGTTGAGAACTCTGTGTGTGTGTGTGCGTGCTGTGTGCGCTATGTGTCTGTATGTGCATGCTCATGCAGAAATGTTAGCAAGTATCATTTACCTCTCTTGGCTTCTCACATTTCCTGTCACAAGACTCACCTGTTGTTTGTGTCTCACTCTGTCAAACAGGTGAGGAAGGGAAAGAGTGACAACGTCTTGCAAGTCATACCTCACCCCAGCCACTCTGCTGGGCTGCCCCATGTGAGGCCCCTGCCCATACCGGTGCTTGTGCCCCTGACCCCAGAGCTGAGGAGCCCCAGCCCAGAAAAGATGGACATGGCTGCTGCGGCCCCGACCCACGAGGACCCCCCCGACACTGCCACGCTGGAGGCTTCCCCTAATATCAGTCCCTTTGAAAGCATGGAGGCCCTCAACAGGTCAGTGTGTCTGGTCAAAATACATTTGACTGTAGCAAGTGGAAAGTACAAATGCAAATTCATATTACTTGCAAGTTTCATCATTGAGATAATAATAATAAATAATTATTATTATTATTTTACAAACCATTTTGTTTTTACAAATCCTACATTGACGTTTAGGAATAGCGGGATACATGAACAAACTGTAAATGTATATATTTGAAAATATATATACTGTATATACATGTATTTGTTTGTATGCACAGATGACTATATTGCATTTAGAGATATAAGCACATTTTCTACATAACAATTTACATTTTCAGATCATAAATCTGCAAAGCATCATTTCCTTAAGTTCATTCTTCAAATAAATAACCCAAGCTTATTGCTGCTGCAAGCATGCAGAAAACTAGAGCATTCACTTACTGTGAAGTGATCAGATACTGTAAATCATTTACTTGTGCAGTTTAATAATTTTATAAGCACAATAATCTTATCTGTCATCTGTAAATATAAAGTTTTATGATTGCTGTCAAATAAAGTCTAAGGTTATATAATATGATCCAAAAATTCACTTTAAATGTTAAGTAATTCAATTTATTAGTGATTTAATAGTCAAGCCTCTTGATAATAGTGGGATATGGCAGTATGAGGGGGCTCTAGCTGTGGTAAATAGGTTATGCCCACTGTTTGTGTAGGTGACGTGCTGTCACTCGAGGGTGAGGATAAAGAATGTGGAGCGTCCGACGATCTGGTATCTAATGGCCAAGCCCAGTCGCAATGTTCCTCATGCATCCAAACAAGCTTAATATAAGAAACTGAAACTAGAACCGATTGGTGTCGAGTGTCTCCCGTCCTGGAATAGCAACGCTACAGCTGTGTCTGTTGTTGGGGCTCTCGCTGCTTTGACCGGTGGCTTAGATTAGCATTAACCTAGGATGTGAACACACCTGACTTGTCTGAGAAAATAGCTCACCTCTGTGTTTTGAGTCCAGGGATTGAAGGGCATGGCCTTGTTGTTACCTCAGACTGAGAGATTACTTGTCACAGATATCATACATACACCACTCCACTGACCGTGTAAGCAGAGCTTGTCTCAGAGGAGCTACTAGAAAATATTTGCCGAACAACAAAATAGAAATTCTTGTTAATGGATGCGACACTAAAGCAAGTGAGAACTGATGATGCTGTTTTGGTTTATGTTACATCTTGTCGAGTACACCAGTGACCTTTAGTTTAGTACTCATCAGTGTCCAGAACCATGTCAGCACCAGATACATTAACACATAAAATTTTAGTATAACACACACCGTGGTTCGCTCACAAACAGATACAGTACTGATCTCACTGCACCAGCTATACATAAAAAACAAATGGTATAAAAGTTGTTTTTCCTAGCAAGATATTGAATTAAGAAAAAAAAAAATAGTATAATACATAGTATAAATGACTATGATATATGTTTTATTGGGAATTACCTTTATCATCCTAACAACATCAGGCAGTGCGATAAGTATACAATAACTATATCAAATATCAAGATTTTTTAAGTCACAGAATTCAACCCAATTCAGTTCTTCACTATTCTTTAGCCTCAGAGAAATATCGTCCTTGATGGAACAGATGCTTTCTTCCCACCTACATTTAATGGGCAACAGCTTTCCACACTACTTCAGAGTAACAGTAAATCTTTTGGGGATTTTTCTGGCACCCTAAAAATCTGCTCATCAGGTTGTATTGAGTGACTGATCCAAAAACAGTGTGACAGGGGACCCCAGTAATGTGCGTAAGCAAGCTTGACTTGCTGGCATTCACTAATAGCCTACTGCAGTATGCAACATAAGCTGACATGGGTGTACTAGATCCAGTGGAACACGTGGTATTGAATTATAGCAGGGCCTCCTCAGACAAGAGATGTGCCCCATCTTTTCGGATATTACTGCAAGCAAATTTAAAGTCTGATAATCCACTTTTAGTGTTTGACACTTCATAGATGGTGGTCCATGTGTGGTCATGTATTAAAATGCAATCATAGTTTCAATTTAAAAGGTATAACTGTGATTTGTGATACACACCCTCATAGCAAATCTGAGATAAGTTTCCATCTGTTAGATTCTGTGTTTTCAGATCTGTAGCTGCTCTCATGGCTTCTTGTCAGCTTGCTCTCACTTTCCATAGGTATGTGTCAGACATATTTGTGTCAGCATAGTGTAGCATTTAGTGGCACACCAACAACTAGCTGGGCCAAACTGGATTTAACAGAGACTCAGAATACTAAAAACAAGATTCTACGTTTGTTCAATAATCTATTTTTTTTATTACTGTACATTTATACATTTTTCCATTCATAATTGCTCCGATTTGGTGGTGATGAATTGTGAATGAATCAAAGCTATCAAGTATTTGGGAATTCTGCTTGTACCATATTGATTGTAAAGAAATGTTTTAATTTTCTGAATGACATGTTTAACACATTCACCCTTCATTCCAGGAACTACCCTGGTCCTGGGTCTTTCTGCTCTCTCTGGGGTCATGTTCAGCACCCAGTTCAAATCATTATTGAACTGGGCTCCAGTTCAATAATGGCTCCACTTTAGGATCTTCCTCTCATGTATCCATCCTCCCATTCCCTATACTCTATTTTTGTATGAATTGGTTGTTGGATTAAACAGCAATAATGCTGACTGGCATTTACCAATCTATTGTATCATGTTCTAAAATCAAACATGTAAGTAGTGTCCTAGCAAAGACACCCTCGGTGGACTGGTGGAACTGTATGGCAAATTTATGTTTAACATTGATGTGTGCTTCTTCAGAATTCACCCCCGACCTTATCCAGCATATCACAGTGTTTCCAGGCACTATAAAGAGATACCCAGAATGCCATACTTTGGGCATTCAGTCAATAAATAACATCCTTGACGCAACACTTTATTATCAAATGAATGCAAAGCCAGTGATCTTGTATGCAGTGATGCAACCTCACCTATTCCCTACCTCAAATATGGCAACCAGCCTCATTCACCACACAAGCCGACGTAGCAACATCATGTGAACTTATTATGCTTTCACCATTGCTTAGTTGCACATAGGGGATGCATACCGGCTTTTGTATGTAGTTGCCATGGTTCACTGAATCTTGTGATGTAACCATTGGCTTTCTTAGAAGCCCGTTGAAAAAAGGTGGGAGTGAGGAACGTCGCAGTGTGGTGTGAGTGCAGGTTCCCCCTTTCCCCGAGTATTGTTGGCCGTCAGTCAGGAAGTCTCATCCATCAGCCTGACAGCCTGGATTTACAACAAGAAACCGCTAGCAGGATCAAACCAATTTTCACACACCTTGAAAGAAAATATTGGTGTTACTTAGTTTTTTATGCATATTATATCATAAGGAACATTGACCATTAATCATACTTGGACTTTATGGTTCAGGTTACTGAAAGACCTAACACTGGGGTCAGAGACCTGGCTTGACTGGTCTCCAGTCAATAGTCAACAACAGTTAATTCAGCAAGTATCAGAAATTCTTTCAACCACTGCTGGCCTCTTGGTAAAATATCCTGTTTTTGCAACAGTACTAACATCCAATGGTGGTATGAAACACACTCTCAAGATTCATGCAGGTATTCCTGCATAACTAACACATATTGACCTTTCTTCCATTTTTGGTTTTTGATCCTCTAAAGGTTGAGTAAAGGTAATAACAGTGATAGGACAGAGACTTGAGAAGAAGCAACATACACGTGAGAACCGAAAACTAACCAATATGATTCACAGGTGGCTACTTTCCTCTGCAGTCCTTCCATGCCTCCCCTTTGGCTGGCTTGGTTTAAGCCCCAACGCATGATGGCATTGTGCTCCTGTAACACCCTTTTCTTTGATGGAATGTGCACTATGAGTATATACCAAGCATGGCTCAAGCAGGCTTACCAACCAAGTGCTTTAGGTTTGGAGCGCCACAGACCCTACTCTCTTAAGTATTCTAGGAATGTCCAACAGGCTTGATCATCCTCATAAAAGCTAATAGTTTGGGGGTGCTGCATGCATGGAGACTGGATAGAGTTGGGACACAGGTGTGCACACAGCTCATCCTTGCCTCTTTGGTAATCAATTGCATTAAAAAACGTAATAATAACTTAAAAATGCATTTATTATATAAATAAATGGATAAATGCATACCTTTGTCATGACTGCACACCTACTAAAGCAGAGATTTTGAATGAGCGTGTAAACATGACTGAAATCATTTTAGAATTGCTTTGAATAGATACTACACTTCACACATTTTGGTTGAATGAACAACATGGTCAAATGGTGTATATTTGTAAAATAAAAAAATAAAAAAACAGGAGCGAAAAAAAGTGGAGCGTGGTGAGATTTGCCAACTTGTCGTTGGTAGTTTTCCGTCCACTTTGGAGGGATCATGGCCCTTCCAAGTCTCCTCACAAAGCCTCTCGTTATCCCCTCAGTAAGGTAGTGGGTAAGTAGGATTTCCGCTTTTGCAATTCATGGCGGCAGTGACGGCACACATTATTTTAATACGCTTGCCAGACTGTATAACACCAGCTTAGGACATGGGTGTGGGGGAAAATATTTGCTGCCAATGTTCCAGAGGAATTTGGAGAGGTTTGTGATGAGCTGCACCTGCTATAAGCTATAAGAGGGTTTTTGTGTGATGTGCACGTATTATGCTACAGGAATACACGATCATTTCCGGTAAATAGTGTGAAGACTTTGAATGAACTTTGGCCCTAACCCTGCCTGACTTGAAAGAAAGGATTTGGCTTTGTTTTGAACTTGCTGCAGTGCTGCCTGGGTGGTTAAAGTGTTATGTTTTATCCCCTCCCCTTGACACGCCAGCCCCTTACAGTAAGCCATATGAAGGCACGGCACGTACCAAAAAACACCAGTGCCAAATACTTACTGAATGGTCCACTCAATAACAAGTTGTTCTTCTCTGTGTTAGAGCATCTATTGTTAGCAGAATCCAAAACATGACTCAAAGCGTTTACAACCCATGATAAGGATATTAATGATTGTTTATTGGCACAGTAGCCACTGGTGTATTTTGATGCAGTCTGTTTTCTGTGCCTGTTACTGTGATTCAAGGTATTTGTAAAATGCTATAAAAACCAAAGAAATTGGGGTCATTAGTTGTCAAAAAATGTGTTTACGTTCTGTGTGATCTTAGAGTATCCTTCATATAGATTGCCAGTCATAATAGAGAGAATTGAATGTGGACCACTCAGCATTTAAAGTAGGATCTTTAGGAAAATGTAATCTTTGCCATACTTGTGCGTGAGTATTTAGAGAAGCTGGTTGTGAGAAGTTGGACTGACAAGTTAGTCACACATTGAATATTATGGCTGGAGATGAAAGTCTCAATCTGGGACTTGTTTGAGTCAATAGATGATCACAGATGGACCACAGATAATCACAGATTCTTAATTGAAAAATATTATTTTGCCTCTCTCAATTCCTACTGTTAGTCAGGATTCATGTAATGATGATTGATGATTCCCTCCAAAGTTTACAAGCAATACAATGTGAATGATTTGCAGTTTCAAAAAGCGTAAAAATAAATACATTAAAAGGAAGTTCAGCTGTCAGTCAAGAGTTCAGTCAATCCATCTGAGAGTGAAAGAACGTCTTTTACCGAATGAAATGAACATAAATAAAGTCAGCGCTGTGGCAAATGCTTCTTGATAAGGCCACTGAACACAGTATCACCTCAGTATTTGGCAACCAGTTGTTGCTTATTTGTTATACTGGCCTAACAGTTCAGGTTTTGTTGCAGTGTTGTCGCTGCTTTTAGGAGATATCATGAAGCTTAACTTTGGCAAGCGAGAGCAGGCGATTAGGAAATGTCTCCTCTGTTAGTGTCAGGATATGTAAATGTTACCCAACGTCAACATTGAGTTCCTTTTGTCGTTGCATAACTTCATCATGTGTTGCTGGCCTGCATCCAGCGGCAGCAACCAGCCTATATTCCACAGCAGTACCCATTTCTCTACGGTTCATAATTACCAGAGACAAGTTCAACAAAGGCACTGATCTGTAGCACTACGTAGCTATTGTTCTGCAGACAAAAGCCAGCCTTATGGTCCCATTTTCAGCCCCAATAACATTTAGTGGTGAGAGAGCGCTTAATGTTTTTATGCCATAGTGCTTCATAGCCACATACTGTAAGCTAATCATACGTGTTTGTCTTCCTATTTCAGCTCCCAAGAAGAGGAGAGACCAATATCTCCTTTCTACATGAGGTAGGCCTCCTGTCTTTGTGTCAGAAACCTGGGAAATAGGGTGCGAGTGTGTTGTTTTGGGGATGTGGGGGAGGCTGGCTCTATGCTGTCTCAGTGCATTAACATAGAAAACAATAGAACCAGCAGTTAGAGGGGAGGGAGGGCAGCACGCACATGCAACAGTTTGCTCACCAATGTTTTGAAAAAGACACCTCTGTGCATAGACCCTAAGAAATTGTTGATTTCAGAATGATTTTATTATTTTATGCTGCTGTTTGAGATAAGTGATGTATTAAAAACAAAAATATATTTTACCCAACATATCATATCATAACTTTACCGATGAGACTGACTTTTGCAAATGTCATCAGTTCTGTTAGCTGTTAGCCCATTACAACTGTATGACGGTGCTGTTGATTACAAAAGCACTCAACTCTTGTCGTAATATACAGTAATCCTCTTGCATTGCCTTGACACCTTGTGTGTTTGTACATATGAGTAATAAGGTTTTCAGTGCAACCAATAACACCTCTTTAATACTCCTCATTCACCCATGACCCTACTGCCTGTCACTGTTTATCTCCCACTTTCTGTTTTTCTCTCTCACATTTCTGAGTGACTAAGACCGTGGCTTATTTGCACTCTGGCACGTACAAACTTATATAGATATCCCTCTCTCTCTCTCTCTCTCTTTCCTTGCTCACTTTTATAAATGACTAAGCCCATGGTCTACTTGCACTCTGTCACATTCACATACACACAGAGTTCTTTCTCTTTCAGTCCTGAATGACTGAGTCCATGGTCTACTTGCAATCTGTCAATGTAGTTGTGACAAACTGCATAAATGGCTTCTAAAATATGGTCTGATCTTACGGAAGCGTCATGCGTTCACTTGCAAAAAGAAATAAATTTGCTCTGTTTTTCTGAATTAATAAGATACCTCAAAATCCTGCGAGAAGCTCTCACCTGCATGGAGTACGGTTGCGAACAGTTAGCTGACATAATTTGGCATGTAACATGTAACTAATACCTTAGTATTGACCCCGTACTTGAAATCATATAGCACTGTCGGAGGGTCAGGCTGATTAGCAGTAGCAACCGTTTACTGAACATATTGTTCAAAACATATTGTTCAAACCTTAACAGCCAGAGAAGAAAAGAGTATGTGAACCTCTAGGACAGTGGTGCCCAACCCAAATGCCACCCCTCAAATGCCCCTTGTCCTGCAGGTTTTAGCTCCAGCTCTACTCAGGCACACCTGAACCAATTAAGGTATCATGAAAACGTGAAGCCTGTAATTGGTTCAGGTGTGCCTGAATAGAGCTGGAGCTAAAACCTGCAGGACAAGGGACACTTGAGGACTGGGTTGGGAACCACTGTCCCAGGATAATGACTTTTATAAAAGGGGATAATTAAAGTCAGGTGATCCAATCAATGAGACGACATTCAGGTGTGGGTTAGATGTGTCCTGTCATATAACAAACCTACAAAGTTTGGTTACCAATAGAGTCTGCTCCCTGGGTCAAAAGAAATTTCCGGAGGACCTACGGAGAAGAGTTGTTGACACTCATAAGGCTGCAAAAGCATTTCCAAAGCCTCCACCAGTCTGCAGTCAGACAGATTGGATACAAATGGAGAAAATTCAATACCATTGCTGCTCTACATAGGAGTTGGCGTCCAGCAAAGATCACAGCAAGAGCACGCTGTATAACTGTCAAGGAGGAGACAAAGAACCCTAAGGTAACAGCTGAGGACCTGCAGGCATCTCTTGAACTTTCTAACATCTGTGTCCACAAGTCCACAATAAGAAAAACACTAAACAAGAGTGGTGTTCATGGAGGATACCAAGGAGGAAACCACTGCTCTTCACAAAAAACATTGCTGCCTGTCTTTTGCCAAAGACCACCTGGATGTTCCACAAAGCTACTGCAACAATGTTCTGTGGACAGATGAGACAGACATTGAACTTTTTGGCAAAAGATGGTTTCACATACTTTTTCCAATCCAAGCTGTTAATGTTTGAACAATATGTTAAAAAAAACACGTGCGTTATTTGTTAAATCACATTGTGGGGTTTTTTTTTCATTTATACAGGAATACAGGTAATTCAAAAGGGTTCACAAACCTTCACAACTGTACAGTCACTCTCAGGGTGCCACATGGAAGCTTAAGCTTAGCCCAGTCAAAAACAGTGTTGCTGCTACATAGATCAACTCCATGATTTTCCTTTCTGTGTTGACAAAAGACTGAGGAGGTCCTGGCTAATATCTGACTGTGGTGTAATACCGGATTACCTGAACGAACGCCCCTAGGGTACACTGTGCGGGAGATTTAGCTGGTGTAAGCTTCCAGTGTGAAAGCTTGGGGTGTTTTTTCCTCACTGTTTATCCTTTGGAGAACTTTCTTACTTGACTTCTTTTT